>JAAIXI010000230.1:2222413-2374925 GCA_013403645.1 Heliconius nattereri
AAAGCAATTTTTTTTTTCGAGCATGTGGATAATGCTGTTAGCCTTATTGGCTTTTACAGCGACACCGGTTGGGTAGGGAAGAGGGTACTCTGTCCCTGAAGAAATGCAAGCACTAAGTGGCTGCCTGTGACGATGTCGACGACTGTAGGGGCGCCCCCTGCGGGACTCGAACCTCGGCTTGCGGCCGTCGAGCGGACTGGTATTTCACCTATGCTAAGCAAACCAGCCGCGACATGAAGTCGCGACTGGAGACAAATTAGACTACTCTAAGGGAGCTAACGGTCTCTAACCGCTGGGCCCGACCGCGCCTAGACGCGATTGAGCCGTTGAATAAGCTGGACTTCGGACGGTGTTTGTGTCGTGTGTGGGTAATGTGTTTCCTACCTACATACGGGGCATTCGCTATAGTAATGGCGTCATCGGGGTCTAAAAGGACGCTGCGCGGGCGTCTACGTCTAGGGAGCGCGCTAGGGATGTAATCACACGCATTTACGATGAGGGGATTCGCGTGCGAGCCTGCGCGCTCAAAGTAGCGCTTCGCTAAGCGTTTGCAGTGCTCGTGAATCGATTCCAGTTCAAAGTCTCTATGTAGGTCGACGTTACGCACGAACCAGGGACAACCTGATGCGGTACGTAAGAATTTATTTTGTACCTTTTGCATGGGATGTAGTTTAGTGTGCGCGAACGCTACACAAGCATAAGAGAGGACGGGTGTATACAAGTTTTGTATAGTGTCAGCTTATTTCTAAGTGACATTTTACTACGCTTTGTTAATGAGATAGTATAATCTATTAAGAATGAATTTAGCTTTATTGCAAGCTTTCGTGACGTGGGGTTTAAAGGAGAGTCTAGGGTCTAATGTGACACCTAGATATTTGACCTCTTTTTCCGAGGGAATGGCTTTATCTAATAGATAGATGGTAGAGATTTGCTCTGAACGAGCGCGAGGGAAGAGTCGATCGGCTATTATGCGTGTGTTATGCGAAGAAGTATATAGGGCGGTATCATCGGCGTACATAGCTAAGTGTACATCCCTGGTACGAGGTATGTCTCTTGTGTACAGCGCGTATAACGTATGAGAGAGGGTTGAACCCTGGGGGACGCCTGCGCGGAGGAGGCGGGGGGAGGAGAAAGTTCCTTCTCCTTTATAGCGGAAGTATCTATGTGACAGAAAATCCTGCAGGATGCGCACGAGACCGTCTGGCAAGCCAGAGCGCCGCAGCTTGAAAATCAAGCCGTTATGCCAGACCTTGTCAAAGGCTTTCGCTACGTCAAGAAAAATGGCGGCAGTATGTCTGCGGTAGGAAATTTTTACTTTGTATTGACCTATGTGCTCTACCACACGAAGGACTTGGTGAATAGCGGCCATATTTATTTCTGAAACCGAATTGTTCTTTTATGAGCAGAGATTTGGCCTCTACCACCTCGGGGAGTCTAATGAGAATGATTCTCTCATAAATTTTACCTAAACAGCTGAGAAGGCTGATAGGTCTATAGCTAGAGGGCATATTCCGCGGCTTGTTAGGTTTCGGTATACCTATGACAATGGCTTCCTTCCTCGGTATACTCGTCGGGGAAGGAGCACGACATGAGAAGGGAATTAAAAATAATGAGCAATAGAGATAAGAACTGAGCCGGAAGGGACTTAAGTGTTCTATTAGACAATTAATGGGGCCCGGGGCCTTCCTATCTTTGAGATATTTGATGATGTCTTTGACCTCGTCTTCCGAGGTCGGGCGGAGCGGTTCCCCTTGCGGGGGCGTCAGCGCCCATTTGGCGACCGTGGAATCCACGCGCGCAATGTGGCTCGGGTCGCAGGACTGACTACTCGGAGTACATTGAGCCTCTAAACTATCAGCGAGACATTCCGCTTTTTCGGTGTCATCCGCGCAATTGATAAATCTGACCTAATGAGAGGAGGCATAGTCGAGAGACAATCGACTCTAAAAACACGCGACAGCGCCTAGAATGCCTGGTGCGATGGAGCGAGCCCCTCGAGCTTTTTATCCCACGACTCCCCGCGCAAAAGTTCGAACTCGAATCAAACTCTCCTCTTTAATCTATTAAATTCTCTACGATTATCATCAGTCGGGTATGCGTCGTGTCGTCTCATTGCTTTGTTTCTGCGTATAAACAATCGTCGGAGTTTTTCTGAGATTTCAAACCTACCTTCGGGTAGGTTTGGTACCTCTTTCGAGCAGCTCTGGATTGTGTTTTGAATATATTCGGTAAATTTATTCGCCGCGTCTATTGCTAACTCCGCGGAGTCGGCGATGCCAGGTATTAATTCCTTTAAGGGGGATTCATTCGAACGGAGGAGCTTTGCAAATTTCCTAAAGTCGATTACTGTTTTAGTGGGTGGGCCTGAGGGGCGCACCTCGCCTAATTTGAGAATGACAGGACGGTGGTCCGAATCGAGGTCGGGAATTGTTTCTATTGAATGTTGACATAAGCCTACATTCGATAGAATCGCTATGTCGAGAACCTCGCCTGTGCCGCGGGCACTAAGGCGGGTGGGTGAAGGTGGGCCAATAACAAAAGCGTTATATTTACTAGTGAATTCGAGGAGTCTCCTACCGTCGGTATGAGTCATCGACGAATTCCAATTTTTATGTTTACAATTGAGATCCCCGATCAGAAGGACCGAGTCACCCATACTAAGTAGCGATAAAATGTCGCTTTCTAATAGTTGCCTATTTCCCGAACGATAAACGGAGGCAATAATCAATGGCTGATGGCCTGTGAGGAATACCTGGCACACCGACGCCTCGGCAGTTACAAGAGACGGAGGGTCGAGCGGTATACAGTGTAAATTCTGTAATAAATCATAGTGCCGCCGCCTTTGATGGCCCTATCATTCCTTACAAACCTGTAGTTCGCAATGCTGGGACTACGAACCCCGAGCTTAAGAAAAGACTCCTGTATACAAAAGTTATCTAATTGGTGAGTGTGAGCGAAGGCACTCATTGACTCACGTTGACGTTTGACACCATTAGCGTTAAAAGTCGCTATAGACTCGGGGTCAGGGCTATAGACAGGGCTCTTGGCTTAATACGCGCGAGTTGCGAGTCAGCGTGTAATGGAGTGAATCTATTGGAGACCGCCATTGGAAAAATTGCGGCCCTCGGCGGGGCGACATCGGAGTCGCTCGGCCGGTCCGCAAGCATCGGCTCTACTTGGTCAACATCGGCACTCGGGCCGTCGTCGGGTGGGCTCGGGCTCGCATAATTAACCGCTGCGCGATAAGCCTCACTGTGGTGAGCTTTTAGGTAGCGGAGGATATCCTCCTTTTCGGCCATTATGTCATTCCCCTCACCTTTCGATGGGGGAGGGTGTGTAATTTAAGTCTAAACTATCACTTTGGCAAAAACTAGTCTTCCGTCGATGAACGGAAGGTGAGTGCCTAACTATAAAAACTGTGTAAGTACTCACAGAAGAGTAGACTCTCTAGTCCTATCGACCTCAGCATAACACAGCAGGGTGCAACGCAGCTCAGCACAGCGCAGGATGAAGCGGCAACCACAACACTAAAGACCACCACGAGAACCGGTGTGTTCAACGTGGTATGGGCGTTGGCGAATACTAATTCTAAAGAACTAAATATTATCTGACAACGCCACACTTGACAGGATCCAAAAAATAAATGTAGAGTTCATTACATTATATTAAGACGATCAACCCAGTACAAACCGAGCATAATAATATTAGGCACTATAGGTTACTTAAGCAAGAACAAAAAAAAAAACAAAAAGAGCCAACGACACGCGGTGTTCCCAGGCGGTCACCCATCCAAGTACTGACCGCGCCCGACGTTGCTTATCTTCGGGGATCGGACGTGAACCGCTGTGTTCAACGTGGTATGGAGGTTGGCGAAAGATTTCTGTAAATATATTTCAAGGACATTTCTCTTAAAGCGTTCTTACACCCCCTAACCTATCTTTATACCAAATTTCAACTTTCTTAGTAATTTATTTTCTTTTTGCGTTGTATGTCACAAACAGTAAGTAACGGAAAAGATTTATTTATTTCATCATAAACATAAACGTAAAATGAGAGCTGTTCGATGAGAGAAATTCGCTGGCAAGTAATGTATTTATTTAAATTCATTAACAGAAAAATGAGAGGTTTATAGGGAGCCTAGTTTCGCATTCATCAGAATAAAATTCAATATCTGGAACTTCAAGCTCTGCGTTCTCGGTGTTGTTGCAATGAGTATACTGTTTAGAAATTACTTTCCGGTAGGCGTTTTGAGGTTTTCTTACGTTGAATGACAATACGGGTACTAAATGTATATTTAAAACGAACTATGAACGAACTACGAACTTTGTGATAAAAAGGACTAAACTAAAATTCGTGATAAAAAATATATGTCTAAAAAGTTAGGTTCCACCGAGATTTGAACTCGGATCGCTGGATTCAAAGTCCAGAGTGCTCACCATTACACCATGGAACCACACATTGTTAATAAATTATTTCATTAAGTGTAGTTTCCTAATTATTGTTATTGAACACTTGTTCAAATAAGATTTTTTGGTTTGTAACATATCTTAGAAACGTATAAAACAGAAACTAATCCTGTATCATAGAAAGTATCCAAATACTGACCGCTTATAATGTGACTAACTTCCAACGTTACTTCCATTCGAAGACATACAGAACTTGAAAAAAAATGCAAAAAAAGCCAACGGCACGCGGTGTTCCCAGGCGGTCACCCATCCAAGTACTGATCGCGCCCGACGTTGCTTAACTTCGGTGATCAGACGAGAACCGGTGTGTTCAACGTGGTATGGACGTTGGCGAATGCTATCCCTAAAGAACTAAATATTATCTGACAACGCCACACTTGACAGCATCAAAAAGATAAATGTAGAGTTCATTATTGAAATGCGCCGAATATGCGTTTGGTATTCGGTATTCGGTGTATTCGGCATGTTTTTCAATATTCAATATCCGGCGAATTATTCGGCTATGACGCCGAATATTTTCGGTTCGAGTATTTTTATTTACTTGGCTGCACGATACAGTAGAAATGAAATATAAAATGAGTTATGTAAGATTTAAGTTATTATTATAAGTCAAATGAGTATAATTTGTGTTTTTCAGTGCTGATACCAAAAATATATTGAACGTCCCTCGTAGATCAGAAAGAAACGTACATATTTTCTCCTCTCCTTTTCTCCATTTTTATTAATACAGTTTCCCAAAACATGTCCTCTTCCTTTCATCTATATGCTGACGACCTTCTAATTACTTAACCGCCCCGTTTGATGATGTTGCTATTCAAAAGCTTAACGAGGATTTGTTGAATGTTAGTAGGTGGAGCAAATCTTTTGGCTTAACTGTCAATCTTGCCAAGTCACAGGTCATTATTATTGGTGGCTCTATGCAATTAAAAAAACTTGACCAGAATAGCCTCCCTACAATCCAGTTTGGCGGCGTCGATTTTAGCCTGAGTCCATCTATTAAGAACCTTGGTATTATTAAAGACAACTCCCTATCTTGGTCAGTACAGATAGCTGAGGTTAGCCGTAAATTATTGGCCACGACCGAATCGCTCAAACGATGGAAATATTTCCTACCTGTAAAGATCAAAACTGCTCATTCACTACTGTTACCGATTTTAGACTATGCTGACTCGTGTTACCCGGACTTATATGAGGAACAATTAATTAAACTATAGTGGTTACAAAATCTGTGTATTAGATTTATCTTCGGTTTACGTAAATTCGATCAGGTTTCTGATCATCATCGTCAGCTTGGATGGCTTCCTATCTGATATCGCCGAAATTTCCGCATGCTGACTCTTCTCTATTCTATCACTACAACTCTCTCTCTCCCTCATATTTAAAAGATCGATTCTGTTTCCCAGGTGCCGATTCCCTTCTTCACCTCCACTTTAGATCCCGTTGTGATAATCTCCTTAAATTACCAACCTCCCATACCTTGTTTTATTCCAAGTCTATTACTATGAAATCTGCGATTCTTTGGAATGAACTTCCTACAGAAGTTCGACATTTCAAATTTCTATACAGTTTTAAAAATCGTCTAAAAGAGTATTTATTTAATTTAATTTAGTATAGTAGTTAATCCTTATCCTTTATAATATTCTGTATATATTTTTGAACACGTTTATGTCTGTATGTATATATGTGTAAGTATATATTGTTTTTCAATATATGTATGTATGTACATTAAATACATTTTATGTAAGTTTATTTTATATTGACTTATTTTATTATATATTATATAATATTTAATTACATTTCATAAAAATTGCACTGAGACGTGGTCCCCCTTCTCTTCATTAAAATTTATAATGTTTTCATTACAATTCTAATGTTTCAAAGGTTGTCTGATAGAGATTGCTTAAAGCAATAAGACCTCTTTTGCATACGTGTTTTTCTTTCATTTTTATGTATGTTGTTCTTTCTATATATTTCTTTTATGTGTGTGTGTGTGTAAGTATATTCTATTCTATATTTTACTATTTATAATTTATTAATTAAAATTATGCTGCTGAATACAAAGCTGCCGTCCCTCTCCAATCTGTTGCATTTTTCTTCATATAAGTTCCTTGTTTTCGAAAATAGTTGTTCGTTATACACACTATTACCAGGAGTACTTTTTTATGGAAAAAGACACAGAAACAAGTGTACGGGTCACCTGATAGTAAAGGACCACCGCCACCCACGACCTCGTCCGCACCCATGACATCAGAGGAGCTCCAGGTGCGTTGCCGGCTTTTAAGGTGGAGATACAGGACCCTTTTTGAAGCTTCCCAAGTCATATCGATATGGAAGGACAACATGGAAGTCCCAAAACGCCACATAAGATTCATTTTAAAAAATGTAATATATTGTAGAGGTCCTTCCCTGTTTGTCATAGTTCCATCACACAATTTTCTGGAGCAGAAAAGTTAGTTAGGCAGTTTCTAGTAAATTTGGATACTTAACTAAAATATGTAACTATATTTGAATTTATCGTAAAATACACGTATTAAGTCATTGTCCAGAATTGAAAAAAAATCGCAGTCGGTAGGATTCGAACCTACGCTCCCAGAGGGAATCTGATTTCTAGTCAGACGCCTTAACCGCTCGGCCACGACTGCTACACATATATTAAATTAAAACACACGTTTCTTTATATGAGTTTATATCTATAAATTATTACTTTCTATTTTAAGCTCATGGCCTACAAAAAAAAACGGAATGTAAACTAGCATTAAACTTTTTATTGAACACGAATTGGTAGTTCAGCGTTGTATCTAAGTATAAAATAGGTGACAGTTAGAAATACTTTGACATAAATTAATATAACAGAGGGAAGCCGTGTTGAGACACCCCGTTTCCCATTTTCCGCAGAATTCTCGTGTGTTGCGTGGCAGAACTCAACGCCGCGCTTTGCCTCAACACCAGAGTGAAGAAATATAGATATTAAATATTTAATTTACTCAAGTGAAAATTGAACCCACAACCTGTTTCGTTTATATTATTAGCCTCTACATTGATGATCCAAAAACTCAAGGAAGGCGTTCTGCATGAGCCAGGCCAAATCTAATAGGCGAAGGTGTTCTTTACATGTATAAAGTAATTACATAAAATAAGTTATATAATAATAATAATTTAAAAAAAAAAAAAAAAAAGAATGTCGGTAGGGGTCTCATCCAACCCCTCTAGTATAAGCTCTAGATATAAGTACAGCTTAAATTGTCCTTAAATTAAGTACGCCACATTAAAATAACTTTTATAAAATAAAAAAAGGCACGGGCAACTATGCGCCCGTGGATGTAGATGTTAAAATAAAAAAAATAAAAAAAAAAAGCCTCTACATTGAAAAAATTGTAAAATTGAAAAGCCAAACTTACATCACTCCATCACGAACCGTTGCTTCTCGTCTTGAACCATTGCCTTAAAAATTGGTTAAACTGATAAACACATTACCCTTCTTTACTCGTAGTCGAGTAATAAGGTATCTCCATCGTCCATACGACATTAGAGCATAATCATTTTCTTCATTTTCTGGCCCTAGTAACGAAACTAAGCGCAGCGTTCAGTTTCGCTCAACATGCATTACATCAAGAATTCAGCGGAATGTGGGCAACGGAAATGTCTAATGGGAACGGAGTGTTCCCAGGTTCCCTCTGCTTACCCTGCTATGTATATAATACAGCGTAAAGCTAAAAAAATTATGTAATACTATTTCTACGAAACCACTGAACGATATTTTATAATTTGCACTCGCCAACGTCCATACCACGTTGAACACACCGGTTCTCGTCCGATCACCGAATGGGTGACCGCCTGGGAACACCGCGCATGTTCGATTTGCATTGGGTTGATATAATGTAATGAACTCTACCTTTGTTTCTTTTGGTACTGGCAAGTGTGACGCTATCAGATAATATATAGTTCTTTAGGATTAGCATTCGCCAACGTCCATACCACGTTGAACACACCGGTTCTCGTCCGATCACCGAAGTTAAGCAACGTCGGGCGCGGTCAGTACTTGGATGGGTGACCGCCTGGGAACACCGCGTGCCGTTGGCTTCTTTTGCATTTTTTTCAAGTTCTGTATGTCTTCGAATGGAAGTAACGTTGGAAGTTAGTCACATTGTAAGCGGTCAGTATTTGGATATTTTGTATGATACAGGAGTGGTTTCTGTTTTATACGTTTCTAAGATATGTTGCAAACCAAAAAATCTTATTTGAACAAGTGTTCAATAACAATAATTAGGAAACTACACTTAATGAAGTAATTTATTAACAATGTGTGGTTCCATGGTGTAATGGTGAGCACTCTGGACTTTGAATCCAGCGATCCGAGTTCAAATCTCGGTGGATCCTGACTTTTTAGACATATATTTTTTATCACGAATTTGACCTTAGTCCTTTTTCACAAAGTAAATATAGTTCATTTTAAACATAAATTTAGTACCCGTATTGTCATTCAATATAAGAAAATCTCGAAACGCCTATCGGGATATCATTTCTAAACAATAGGCTCATTGCAACAACACCTAGAACGCAGAAGATCTGGAACTTCAGTTTTATTCTGATGAATGCGAAACTGGCCTCCCTATAAGTCTCTCATTTTTCTGTTAATGAATTAAAAAAAAATGCATTACTTACCATCGAACTTCTCTCATCGACCGGCTCTCATTTTACGTTTATGTTTTTGATGAAATAAATAAAACTCTTCCGTTACTAACAGTGTGTGTGTGAAATACAACGCACAAAGAAATTAATTCACTCAGAAAATTGAAATTTTGTATGAAAATAGGTTAGGGAGTGTAAAAAAGCTTTAAGAGAGATGTTCTTGAAACATATTTAAACGAAGCTTTTACAGAAAATGTTCGCCAACGTCCATACCACGTTGAACACACCGGTTCTCGTCCGATCACCGAAGTTAAGCAACGTCGGGCGCGGTCAGTACTTGGATGGGTGACCGCCTGGGAACACCGCGTGCCGTTGGCTTTTTGTTTTTTTATTGCTTTGAAACATCAAATTAACGTTTCTTATCAATTATTTTTAATTAGTTCTTAGATAATAAATGTTAAGTCTGATAGCTAATATCATTTTAGGTATACATATATAAACAATTTAGAATATTATTCAGATAATTGTTATCAATATTGAATGTGATAGTATTTTCACTAACTAATTTACATTTTAATCTAAATACTAATATTATAATTAAAACACAAATGTGAAAACAGGAGGAGGATTTAATTATATAATATAAAATATCATACAAATATTATAAATGTTTACACATTATTATGACTAAACTTTGTACACTAATAAACTTTTGTTGAAATAAAATCAGTCCTCCGAGTAGAATTACCCTACTGGAACCTACCTAGTAATAACATACTCCTTCCCATTAAGACACATAATATGTTCCTCACTTTCCGCAGAATCCTGAAGACACTGCAGCATTTTCATTTCTTCGCTCTAGTGTCGAGGCAAAGCGGCGTTGAGTTCCACTACTCAGCACACAATGCCTGCAGAATTTGGCGGAAAGTGGGGAACGAAGTGTCTTAACACTACGTTCCTACCCTGCTGCGTGCGGGATACAGCGTGAAGCCGATTTATTTATTTTTTAATTTTAATGTAGAAATTTTATTCCTGCTAAACGTGACTCAAAAATATTAAAGGTCCCTATGCTTCTTTTTAAGAATATACGATTGATTTCACCGCGTAATTTTCGTTTTCTTATGTAGATCAAGGCCAGTTTAAAATAGAAAGTAGTAATTTATAGATTAGTAAACTCACCTGAACAGACGTATATTTTTATTATGTTTTATACGCAGTCGTGGCCGAGCGGTTAAGGCGTCTGACTAGAAATCAGATTCCCTCTGGGAGCGTAGGTTCGAATCCTACCGACTGCGATTTTTTTTCAATTCTGGACAATGATTTAATACGTGTATTTTACCATAAATTCAAATATAGTTACATATTTTATTTTCATTTTAGGTTGCGATCATAAAAGCCGGCAACGCATCTGTACATGCACCTAGTTTTACACAGATGATGACTTAGGTACCACTAGCGGACCCGCACGCTGGTTTGCCTTGTCTTTTCCGTAAAAAAAATGTATCCTGTAATATGTAGTTGGTAAATTAGGCAGCATCTTCTAAACGATAATACCAAAATAATATATATTTTTTAACTAATTTTTTTAATAAATTAAAAAATCGGCAGGTTCTAAAAATTAAGATATCTGAGGATGGACACATTTACTTTATTTTACAACCTAAGATACATATTTTAAGAATCATCAGTCAAAAACAGCCCCCTTTCTTGTCTTTCTCCTCCGGGAAATTGGTCGAATTATCAATAACAATGTATAAGAGCGCAGTAATTAATAATTATTGTATTTTCTTATTATTATTAAACGGAAAAAGGTATAAAAAACAATAAAAGACAATCAATTACAAAAAAAAAATAATCAATTGAATTTACTTGCTTGACAAAGCAGAGAATGTTTTTTACGCAATATGTATTAATTTATCAAAAGTATGTTAACCCTCTAAGAAGTCAGGTTCCACCGAGACTTGAACTCGGATCGCTGTATTCAGAGTCCAGAGTGCTCACCATTACACCATGTAAATACATATAAATTATACTGCTACAAGGCCGTAGAAAAGTCCATATCCTAATTTTCGCATTAATTATTTTCATGATACACTAAATTTATCGAGTGACACTTATTTTATTTAGAGTAGTAAATATTATTTATAACAGAATAAAAAATGAAGATAGATTGTTATTACGCCTATGTGACGCGTAGCCTCAATAACTCTATCAATATCACATTTATAAAAATACGTGTATTTACTTTAACGAAGATTAATAAAAAAATCGCAGTCGGTAGGATTCGAACCTACGCTCCCAGAGGGAATCTGATTTCTAGTCAGACGCCTTAACCGCTCGGCCACGACTGCTATATAGTACATAGTATAAAGTTGTAAGCACGTCTATCTTCATATAAGTTTCGGTAAATTACTTTCTAATTGTACTACCTGTTTATTGACTGAATTAATGAAATTGTTAATTATTTTCTCAACCTTTTTTCTTTTTATTAATTGTTATTAATCGCCTAATTACTATTGGTAATATTAACAGAACAAATGGCCTGAGATCCCACCGTTAAAACCTGCAGGTATCAGTTTTCTTAATTAAACTTATATTAATGAATAATACATGATTAGTACAACAGATTACATCGTTTGAATGATGGCAACCCCTGTTTGCAGCAGTTATCTTCCAGGCAACCATGTTTTATCGTATTCAGAAAAAAGTAAGCTTTACTTTGATATATAATTGATTAAAAAAACACATGAGTGCAAATTATTAACATTTAGTGACTTGTTTAAACCAGGCAACCCTAGACCTGCGGCTGACTGAGAGCTGAGGCAACCCTTAATTTTCCAATTCCTTATGCGATTTTCTTTCAAATGATGTGCGATTCATATAAAAAACGTATGAGTGCAATTTTCTCCAAAAACGAGTTACGAAGAAATGTAATTAAAGGTGATTGCGGCAGGATTCTTCTAGGCAACCCAAGTATAATCTGGGAGCGTAGGTTCGAATCCTACCGACTGCGATTTTTTTATTAATCTTCGTTAAAGTAAATACACGTATTTTTATAAATGTGATATTGATAGAGTTACTGAGGCTACGCGTCACATAGGCGTAATAACAATCTATCTTCATTTTTTATTCTGTTATAAATAATATTTACTACTCTAAATAAAATAAGTGTCACTCGATAAATTTAGTGTATCATGAAAATAATTAATGCGAAAATTAGGATATGGACTTTTCTACGGCCTCGTAGCAGTATAATTTATATGTATTTACATGAATTAAAATCAGCTTCACGCTTTATCCCGCACAAACCAAAGAAGACAAGCGGAGTGTTTTAATCCTGAGTAAGGGGACCTGAAAGTTAAAACATTCCGTTCCCCATTTTCCGCTGAATTCTGGGGGAATTGCGTAGTGAATGGCGGAACTCAAAGACGCGCTTTGTCTCGATACCAGACTGGGCGAAGAAATTATAAAAATATTAAATTCATATATCACGTGTGACTAAATAAGGCATTATAATTTACTACATACCTTTGTTTTAAATAATTATTGGTACAAGGAATTCTTCTTTGCATAACACTTGTATAATTAACAATATTCGCTCTACAATATAGACTACAACTACGCGGTTCCATGGTGTAATGGTGAGCACTCTGGACTCTGAATCCAGCGATCCGAGTTCAAGTCTCGGTGGAACCTGACTTCTTAGAGGGCTAACATAGTTTTGATAAATTAATAAATATTGTGTAAAAAAACATTCTCTGCTTTGTCATCAAGCAAGTAATTTCAATCGATTATTTTTTGTTTGTAATTGATTATCTTTTATTGTTTTTATACCTTTTTCCGTTTAATAATAATAAGAAAATACAATAATTATTAATTACTGCGTTCTTATACATTGTTATTGATAATTCGACCAATTTCCCGGAGGAGAAAGACAAGAAAGGGGGCTGTTTTTGACTGATGATTCTTAAAATGTGTATCTTAGGTTGTAAAATAAAGTAAATGTACCCATCCTCAGATATTTATCATTATTTTTTGATATCTTCAGAACATTTATTACTGTATAATAATTTGTTAAACAGTTTTTTTTTTGTTTTCTTTTTGTGACATTTTTTACTTAAAATTTAAAAATGTCTTCGCGATTATCTTGGAGATGTTGCATGAATAAACATAATACGAACGAGAAATTCATACGTTGCTCTGTGTGTAACATGGCGTATCATTGGAGTTGTTTGTACGGTAAAGAGCACCAAGAATATGACACTACTGTGGAACTAACTTCGGAATGGAAATGTCCGCTGTGCAAGTCCAAAAAGAAAAATATTTCTTCCGATAATACTCCTATAAAAGTGAGACCTGGATCCAAATATAAGGAAGATTCTAACATAACCAAGAGATCGAACAAGCGGTTAGCAAGCTCTTCCCCTCGCAGTGAAGAACCTAGCTCGCAAGTTACTGCAGAAAATATGCAACATATTATCGAAGAAATTATGGATTCTCACAAAATCGAACTAGTTACGGAAATAACAAACTCAATGAAAAACCTACTCTCTAAAGAATTACAATCGGTACGTGAGGAGTTTGCAGATATGAAGAATTCCATAATTTTTTTAAGCAATCAGTACGAAGATCTTCTTAAGGAACATAAGTCAACCTTAAATACGCTTAAAACATTACAAGAGGAAAATACCACAATGCACTCGACTGTAAAAAAATTAAGTTACCGAATTGACTTAATGGAACAGCATGCACGTTTAAATAATATTGAAGTACAATGTGTCCCAGAAAACCGACAAGAAAACATTATAGAGATAGTCACTAAATTAGGTAGTGCAGTGGGTTGTAATATTACGGAAGATACAATAGCAGCATGTAGCCGGGTTGCAAAGTCTAATCGATCCAGCAATCGCCCCCGTTCTATAGTTGTTCAGTTGACATCTCAAAAAATTAGAGACAGCTTATTGGCAGCTTGTATAAAATATAATAAATCGCATCCCGAGGATAAACTGAATACATCTCATATTGATATCAAAGGACATAAACAAGCTATTTATGTAGTTGAACATCTGTCACCCACAAATAAGGCATTACATGCTGCTGCAAGGGTAAAATCTAAGCAAATTAATTATAAATATGTATGGGTCAGAAGCGGAAAAATTTATATGAGAAAAGATGATAGCTCAGAGTTTAAAGTAATAAAAAGTTTTGATTATTTGGAAAGAATAAATTAGAATTAATTGTGTCAGTGTAATTTAAATAGGTAATTTGCGTAAAATTCTCGTCAATAACAATTTATTATCAAAATGTTCGTGGTTTACGAACAAAAACAAGAGATTTTTATTGTAATTTATCGTGTGTGAACGCTGATATAATTGTGCTTACGGAAACCTGGTTAAATGAAACTGTTTGTAGTAATATGTTGTTTGGGAATAATTATAATGTTTTTAGGAGAGATCGGATGATTGATAGTAATTCTAAAAAGAAAGACGGAGGTGGTGTCTTGATTGCTGTAAAAAAACATATTTCTTCTAAAAATATGATTGAATGGCAGGGTAATTGCGAAGATTTGTGGGTTGTTATAAATACACCTATAAATAATAAACTTTGTCATATGGTTTTATGTGTAGTATACTTACCACCACCAGTATATAAAGCGTTACTCGAAACTTTTTTGTCTAATTATAATAGAGTATCTGAAATCCATAATCTTTACACTTGCCTTGTTGGAGATTTTAATCTCAGTAACATAAACTGGAGTACATCTAACACTCACTACATTCAACCGATCTCTTCAATTTGCCAATCTTTAGTGGACTTCTGTGCAATGAATAACTTACGACAGTGTAACAATGTAATGAATTGCTCAAATAAAATTCTTGATCTTGTGTTAACAGATATACCAAACTGTAATGTGACAGAAACAATTGACGTTTTATGTAAGAGTGATCCATTGCACCCACCAATTGAATTTAAAGTAAACACGGAAACATCAGATAGACTAACAAATAATACAAATCTCGAACGATTAAATTTTTATAAGGCTGACTATGGTTCTCTAAATAAATATTTAGCGGATATAGATTGGCATACGGAATTTTATAAGTGTGAATGTATTGATGAAATGGTGTTAACATTTTACAACATACTAAAAAAATCTATTGACATGTTTGTACCTTTATCTAAGAATAAATTCAATAAATTCCCGGTTTGGCTTCCTAAAAAATTTATTAGACGTCTAAATGAAAAAATAAAAATAAAGGAACGATATAAAATATATAATAATCCTATGGATGAACTAACTCTGAGATTGCTTAGCAGACGTTGCCAGAAATTAGCTTCTGAATCATTTCAGACGTACATTCAAAACACTGAACAAAGTATAAAAAAAAATCCTAAATACTTTTTCAATTTTGTCAAAAATTCTCAAAAACATCAGAGTATATATCCAGCTACTTTAAGTAACGGCAAAGTAACTGTTAGCAACGGGGATGATTCTTGTAATCTCTTTGCTCAATATTTTGCATCTGTTTGTAATTCTCCTTCAGGTTCTAACGACATTAATGCAATTGGAAATGTTTATTCTGTTCAAAAAAATAATACCCCATTATCTTATGTAGAAATTTGCGAAAAACATATACTTGATAAGCTCAAAACACTTGATATTTCTAAAGGAGCTGGATCAGATAATATTCCTTCTATATTTATTGTTGAGTGCGCGAGTAATCTTTCATTGCCACTTTATTACTTATATAATGAGTCGCTTAGGTCTGGAGTATTTCCTGTGAAGTGGAAAGAAGCTAAAGTCGTTCCTGTGCATAAGCAGGAAGATGAAACTATGGTCAAAAATTATCGACCGATATCAATACTGTCGCACTTTGCAAAGGTATTTGAGGATCTTATCTGTCCTATTATCAATTCCCACTTTAAACCTTCCTTGATAGATCAACAACATGGATTTGTAAAAGGTAGATCAACTATCACAAATCTTGTTACTTTCACCGATTCTGTAATTCAAGCGATTGATGAGCGATTACAAATAGATGCAATTTATACTGATTTGAGCAAGGCATTCGATCGTGTGCCGCACGATATTTTATTAAAAAAACTGGCCGCCTATGGTTTTATGGGTCCATTAATAAAGTGGTTTTCATCATACTTAAAACATCGTTCTTTTTATGTTGTATTAAACGGATATAAATCAAATATTCAAGTATGCTTATCAGGAGTACCTCAAGGTTCTCATTTGGGTCCTACTCTATTCAATATTTTCATAAACGATATTATAGTGTGTTTTCAGAACTCAACTCCGTATATATTTGCTGATGATGTTAAATTTATTAGAGCCGTAGGAACATTGGAGGACTCAATTTTACTTCAAGAGGATATTGACCGCCTAGTTGAATGGTGCAATGATAATGGCATGAGCGTAAATGCAGCTAAATGTAGACACATAAAATTCACACGTAATGCACGATCTGTTCCTTCATTTTACTCCATCAAAGAAATTATACTTGAAGAGGTCACAGCATTAAAGGACTTAGGCGTAGTCTTAGATTCAAAACTGACTTTCATGCCACATATTGAACAGACGATAAAAAAGCATCCAAAAAGTTATGGTTTGTAATACGCATGTCACAAATGTCACAAACTAAAATTTCACCACTATCTATCCCATTTCGTCGCACTGTACTCGGTTCAAATTCAGCAATTCCTAAGCGTATGAGCAAACTTCTAAACGACTTTTGTATGATTACGGATGTATTTTATGATTCGATAAATAAATTTCACAATAATATCTTGAAAAATCTCAAATAAGTTTTATCAACTAGTGGCTAGCACTTAAACTGCATACAAGTTGATAAGCATTTAATTTAATAAACATTACATTTAAGTAAAACAATTGTGATTGCATGCTGTGTTTACCTTTGTATAGTTGTACAATTAAGTTCTTTTTTTGTATTGCATGTGTTACATTATAAGTATTATTGTAACAACTGCTGGTGAACCTTTTACAAATAAAATAAAAATAAAATAAAATATCTTAATTTTAAGAACCTGCCGATTATTTAATTTATTAAATAAATTAGTTAAAAAATATATATTATTTTGGTATTATCGTTTAGAAGATGCTGCCTAATTTACCAACTACATATTACAGGATACATTTTTTTTACGGAAAAGACAAGGCAAACCAGCGTGCGGGTCCGCTAGTGGTACCTAAGTCATCACCTGTGTAAAACTAGGTGCATGTACAGATGCGTTGCCGGCTTTTATGATCGCAACCTAAAATGAAAATAAAATATGTAACTATATTTGAATTTATGGTAAAATACACGTATTAAATCATTGTCCAGAATTGAAAAAAAATCGCAGTCGGTAGGATTCGAACCTACGCTCCCAGAGGGAATCTGATTTCTAGTCAGACGCCTTAACCGCTCGGCCACGACTGCGTATAAGACATAATAAAAATATACGTCTGTTCATGTGAGTTTACATCTATAAATTACTACTTTCTATTTTAAACTGGCCTTGATCTACATAAGAAAACGAAAATTACGCGGTGAAATCAATCGTATATTTTTACAAAGAAGCATAGGGATCTTTAATATTTTTGAGTCACGTTTAGCAGGAGTAAAATTTCTACATTAAAATTAAAAAATAAATAAATCGGCTTCACGCTGTATCCCGCACGCAGCAGGGTAGGAACCTAGTGTTAAGACACTTCGTTCCCCACTTTCCGCCAAATTCTGCAGGCATTGTGTGTTGAGTAGCGGAACTCAACGCCGCTTTGCCTCGACACTAGAGCGAAGAAATGAAAATGCTGCAGTGTCTTCAGGATTCAGCGGAAAGTGAGGAACATATTATGTGTCTTAATGGGAACGAGTATGTTATCACTAGGTAGGTTCCAGTAGGGTAATTCTACTCGGAGGACTGATTTTATTACAACAAATGTTTATTAGTGTACAAAGTTTAGTCATAATAATGTGTAAACGTTTATAATATTTGTATGATATTTTATATTATATATTTAAATCCTCCTCCTGTTTTCACATTTGTGTTTTAATTATAATATTAGTATTTAGATTGAAATGTAAATTAGTTAGTGAAAATACTATCACATTCAATATTGATAACAATTATCTAAAAATTAATTTATTCAAGTAAAATAATGAATCTATAATATTGAGTCTTTGCAAAATCTATTTTCTAAATACTAATATTTATTTAAATTACCATTTTGAAACAACTAAATTATTTAATTAAATAAATGTTTACAAATATCAATCTACTATAAGGTATTAATATACACACATATACATGATGTTTCCTTAATATAATGAAGGGTGACAATTATTGCGAATATTTTTTTTATTAATTAAGAAAATATTGAAAAATACATTTCAATAAACTCTCTCTCTCTCCCTCCCTTAGTTTTGTTTATTATAATTCTATTATATATATTTCTTTCTTATAAAAAATTCTTAAAAGTTGCGTGAGAAAAAAAAATTGCGACAAGCGTTGTCAATTCAAAGAAGCAGAGGACGAAGAGAGAGAGAGAGAGAGAGAGAGAGAGAGTATATATATATATATATATATTTAAAAAAAAAACGAATAAAATTTCACTTATCTAGCCTTTCTATTAGGCACGTTTTTTATGTTTTCTGCAATCTCATTTTTGATTGACAAAGTTGTTAAGTTTATTAATCTAGATTGCGAGGTTGTGGATCGCAAGTATCTTCTTATTAGCTTCCGCTTGAAAAACTGCTTGTTTATTGATAAAAACACAAGGCAAGCGAGCGTACGGGTTACCTGATGGTAAGTGATCACCGCCGCCTACGACCCCGTGTAACACCAGAAGGGCGGGCTACAGGTGCGATGCCGGTCTTTAAGGTTTTTAAAGGTCGTTTTAAAGGCCCATGTCGTTTCAACCTGAAAATACTACCATAGGTAGGCCATTCCACAGTTACGTTCCGTGTGGAAGAGAATTCCTAACCGAATCAAACCGCACAGAAGTAGAGTGGCACGTATCCAGATGATGTGGATGATAGTTGATTTTGTGACTTACTGTCGGTTAGAAAATTAGGCGGCAGGTAACGGGTCGAACAGTTCTCCAGAACACATGGGGTAGATACCGCACAGCGAGCACATATCTGCACACAAAGCCAATATTGCAAGCCATTCACACATCATTGAGTCTCCAACGATCCGAACGGCTCTACGTTGTATGCGGTCCGTATGTATCAAATAGGTCAAGCTGATTCTGGTATGCATCAGCCCAGAGATGAGAACAGTACTCCACATGAGGCCGAACCTGAGCTCGGCGAACCGAAAGTTGGGCACAATGGGCCTTAACGTTATTAGGGGAGTGTTTTGGAAGACTGTTTGGCGACACCACAAATGGGGTTTAATTTTAATGGGGTTTAGTGGTTAATGCGCAAACTCGTGTCTTTTTGGGGATGAATTGAATCAAGTTCCTATCAACCCATTAGGAAACATGTCATTAATCAATCGGTCATCCTTCTGATAAGCCAAGAGCTGGCTTTTTATGATGCTCTCTATCACTTTCGAGAACAAGGAGAATAGCAATAGGCCTGGAGTGGATCACAAACTTTGAGATCGGGTGGCTAAGAGCGCTCTTTTAAGAGTCTAGGACTACGCCGACTTAGTAAGAGTGGCGAAAAAAACACGTTAGCACCGCTGTCAGCTCAGGAGCGTATGAACGGAGCACTAAAGGAAGGATGCCGTCTGGCACGCTCGACTTGTGATTATCCAAAGAAGACAGAGATCGCCTTATAGCTTTTTGGTTGAAGTTAACTTTAGGTATTGAGCTCTGGCACCGCGGAAAGGTTGGTGGCGTTATTCTTCGGTCACCCACTTTTTTTATCACGAGGGAAAGTTCTCATGGACTACCTCCGCCCGGGAAAGGCGGAGGGGCGTGCCGGACTCTTACCGGCTATAGCCCCCCCTGGTGTCTCCACGCACGGGAACGCGGGGCCGCGGGAGTCCAAATTCATCCACAGCCCCACACTAGTGCTGGCCAGGTATGTCTGAGCCTCATCTCCTGTGCTGGGTAGTGAGACCTCGTGCATTGTCTCGGAGGCGCGCGCGCCTGCAACACGGGTCTGTCAAATAGGGAAGCGGGGATTTCCCCAAGTCCCTCGCCCCTGGATCCATTCATGGGGGCCGGAAAAGAGCGTTGTCCGCCCTTCTTCTGCACCCGGTGAGGAGCAGAGCGTCCTAACACAAGGTAGAGGGAACTGCCTACCCTGATGTGGGCGGGATACAGCGTGTAGCTGAAAAAACGTTATGTAGATATGTGGAATCAAAACTTGCAATTAAAATTTTGTATAGATTATCAAGTTTACTCTAAGCAAATATAGGTTCTTAAAATGATGTTATTTTTTTGATCATTAAAAGTCAGAGGTTGGTGAGCGACGCAAGCAGGGGCGAAGCAATCTCATATATTATACAAAATATCATAATATTAATGATTTTCAGATATTTACGTGAAGTTTCTTAAAAAATATATTAGTTGCCAAAAAATATCAGGTTCCACCGAGATTTGAACTCGGATCGCTGGATTCAAAGTCCAGAGTGCTCACCATTACACCATGGAACCGTTACATAACAAGGAATTATAATTTACAACAATTAACTTTATTTACGCAAATTATTTGTACAATTGTTTTAATTTTACCGAACATTTGTAGGATTAGCAAAGTTCGCTCTATAATATAGATGACTACAAGTATACGGTTCCATGGTGTAATGGTTAGCACTCTGGACTCTGAATCCAGCGATCCGAGTTCAAATCTCGGTGGAACCTTGTAATTTTATATAAAAATATAAACAGCGAAATTTTTTTAAAACTTTTAATATCATATCGAAAATATATCGATACTATTTTGTGAAAACTTGATATTGGTGATGAGATAACAATGAACGACAACACATTACAAAAATTAATTATCCATCCGGATGGATCCATAAGCCTTTCAACGTCCACTGCTGGACATAAGCCTCCCCTAATTCTCGCCACTCCACCACCGGCAGGACCGCCTGCGCCCTTTGAATCCAGCGGATTCCCGCTGTCTTCTTAAGGTCGTCGGTCCACCTGGTTGGAGGGCGGCTTGCAGTGGCGGACTAAGGGGGGGTTACGGGGGGGATGATTGAGCCATCAGATCGATTTGGGTGCTTATAAGGTGTCTTAAAATAGTCCATTAAAATACATTTAAAATTATAGCATATTTTTTCAAAGTGGTTTTAGAAGTCAAATGGCAGTTGCTCCATTTAAAAACCGCCATCCGCCGCTAATATGGAACGCAACAACGTGTCAAGTACGAACACTGTTTAAAACGCTAGTAACCAGACAGAAACTCCGCTTTGCAACGTGGAATATTAGCTCTCTCAAACTGGACGATGCAGAGAACTCGCAGATGTGCTTATAAGACTTCGGGTCCACAGTGCTTTCCTCCTGGAAGCTGGAACGGCAATAAGTCCCACAATAACGGACAGGGTTACCAGCGTATCTACACCGGATCACAGCAGTAGTTCTTTCTGAAGAGCTTCAGAACTGGCTTCTTGAAGCTGATGGTATAAGGATGCTGATTGAAGGTCTATGCCTATGCGCTGCAGGCCGGCTGCAGCGTGTTTAAAAGAGAGTCATTCTGGAAGCAGAATCAAGAGGTTCTACTTGCTATACCGTCTACCGAAATGGTTGTTGTTTGTTGGGGAAGACTTGGGCGAAAACGAAGATGCTAAGGTGGATGTACAGCGTAACACAGTATGACCGCAATCGTAACACATTGATTCGAGGTAGTCTTGGAGTCCGTGACGTAGCGCATAAACTCCAAGAACATCGCCTGAGATGGTTTGGCCACGTTACGCGGATTCAAATGCCATGCGATCAAAGTGAGACCCATCGAACGCCGAAGGAAGCGCTGGTTGGATGTTGTGATGCAGGACATGAAAGCCAATGGACTCACCACCGAGGCACTTAAGACTGTACAAAATGGAGTAGGTTGAGTAGGAACGCAGACCCTGGAAATAGTCGGGATTAATGCCAAGAAGAAGAAGAAGTATAGCGTATTTTGTCCCAATTTAAAACAATCTCTAGACCGTCTGGCAAGAGTAAAGCCTACGTAAAGGGTTTGGTTATAATATATTTTTTTTTACATTTTTCTCATAAATATATTTCAATACGAGCCTTTTTTACTTTAACGTAGGTAAGCGTGTACCTTAAATTGGCGCTATCTTTGAAAGGGCCTCACTTTCAAGTTAGTAAGTACGCATACACTCTTACCTACATATTAATCTTCAACATTTCAGCTTTACTAAAATGACGTAGGTCTGGGAGTCCTGGGATCTCAGTCTATTTTATTTTATACGCGAAACTAATATAACTATAGCGTGTGAACTAGCTCATGATTATAAATTATTGTCTATATTGGAACTGAGCTTATGATGGAAGCTTCAGATGACGCTCTGGCTGTAGTACTAGATAATCTGGTAGAAATTTACAATGAATTTGAGAATGATCAGGTTTTACATCTAGAGCAGATGATCTGCCTCCACCTGTACCTATCTATCAAATAGTAGTAATAGAGAATAACAGTGCATATCATGGTATGAACCATTCTTATTTTGGTTTTTGATACAAATTCCTCTTTTCTTCCATACGTTATTTAGACGGATCATAGCTTCTTTTGTTATCCCAATTCGTTTTTTTATCTCGAGGACACGTGGTTTATTTTTTGCTAAATTATACTACATGTACTTTTGATATTTAGTATTTTATTTTTCTATGTTTATGCAAGTTCAACTCAAACATTAATTACAAGATGGAAACTAAGCAAGCATACACACTAATTAGTAGATGAAAAAAAATGTGATATATATATATTTTTTTAAACTTGGGGGGCCTCATTCGACGACACGGCCTCGGGCCTCCGACGGGGTTAGTCCGCCCCTGGCGGCATGTACTCCTTTTGCCGAGACGTGGTCGCCATTCAAGGACCTTTCTTCCCCATCAGTTGTCCGCCCTCCTGGCAATATGGCCTGCCTATTGCCACTTCAGCTTGCAAATTTTGTG
The DNA here is from genome assembly GCA_013403645.1 of Heliconius nattereri. Taxonomy (NCBI): domain Eukaryota; kingdom Metazoa; phylum Arthropoda; class Insecta; order Lepidoptera; family Nymphalidae; genus Heliconius; species Heliconius nattereri. The sequence goes on from JAAIXI010000230.1 coordinate 2,245,601, forward strand.
AGCTAATAATGATATAATAGCTAAGCTAAAAGATTATAGAAATTAACTTAAAAGAGTAAAAAGTAACCGATTGACTCTAAGATCGTTAAGAAGAAATTTTATAAGGTGTTGGTTGTGCATCAGAGTTGCAGGAAGACATTTGAGCATCTGCTTTAGAAAATAAATGTTGATCACATAAATAGCTTACTTGTTTTACTGGTAAAATCTTAAGATATCTTAAGATATTAGGAAGTTCTGAGTAATCTTTAAAATTATTATTTCTTATCAAGATAACTAACATTTTGATTTAGATAAGTATTTTAAAGAGTCCGAATTTAAAATTTTATAAAAACCGGTGCCGATATAAAGACTTTTCCATACATAAGTTTATATAGTTTATATATTATAATATAGATTTTCGTAAATTTTATCTTATAATTTTAATTTAAAAAAACCAGCCTCTCATTGTATCCCGCAAAAAAAAATTAAAGAGATATTAAATGTTTGAATAATATTAGTACAAATACATAACAAACAACAGCAAAAAGCCAACGGCACGCGGTGTTCCCAGGCGGTCACCCATCCAAGTACTGACCGCGCCTGACGTTGCTTAACTTCGGTGATCGGACGAGAACCGGTGTGTTCAACGTAGTATGGACGTTGGCGGAAGCTAGTGACAAAAGCTCTTTCATTTATTTCTTTAATATCATTAGTACTTTCCATTTCATATACATATTCAAATGCACATTTTTATTTAGAATCAAACTCACTTGTACGATATTGCCCTCTTGTACGATTTCTCAATTTCACAAAAATACATTACTATCTACACATCCGAAGTAATAAAAGCAGGTTTCAAATAAAAAAAATATATATTAAAAAATCCTGGCAAATGTGACCTAATTATATATACAACCTTTTTACCGTCCTCGACCACGACATTCCCTTGAGGAAAGAACTTCAAACTTTCTCGCATATAAAAACTACCTGTTGTATAATAGTAACCTGGGTATTCAACCGCGCCTTGACGAATTAACTGATTAGTTTAATTAAAAATTCTAACTCTTGCACTGACATTGCCTAGGGACAGGTGGCGTGCTGCTTGAAATCTATGTTGTGGGTACCACTGTTGAAACTTTAGTTTAACTTGTGGGACGTAGTTTAGAGTATTTTGCTGGTTAAATATTGCAATAATATATGTTACATTAAGAAGTCAAAAGCTTTTATGTACAAATAAACAATAATCGAAATTTCTATGACAATAAGCAACTATAATATTAAATTTATTTTTTAAAAAATGTAAAATCATCAAGTTAAATTTTAGTTGATCTTTAATCGCTGAATGAAACATTTCAAACAAAAACAAAACAACTTCTTATAAAATTGTATAAGCAATTATTGCTTCTAAAAAATATGCTTTAAAATAAAACAAACCATGTTTTTTACTTATACACAATTCTTTAATGTTGTTAGGAGATACAAATTAATGATAAAAATGTTTGTCGAAATATAAATATTTCCTGTTTATCAATTTCCTTCAGCTTTCATTTGAAAACATAACTTTTAATCAAACATAAAAAGCAAAATTGTAAAATATATAGGTAGATAGCTTCTTAGTAAACATTTTTCTGTAGAATAATGTATCTTGATATTTTATTAGCTTACTGGTAATTCCACTAAAGATTAGAGAATATACATCTATTCGGAGTGACGTTGAGAACTTGGCAGCGACACAACGGATGACGATAAATATATAAACCTATTTACACGAACTTATTATTAATTTACAGTAATTGATAAAATTAGAATACATGAAATTGAACTTCCTTGAATATACGCTATTTTATTTATTGAATATTGAATACACGGCTCTTTTCAAAGAATTTTCAAAAATAGTGGTCAATTAAAACAGTTTCACTGTCACTCAACAATGCCTCTAGAATTCGGCGGAAAGTGGGGAACGGAGTGTTTTAACAGTATGTTCCCTCTGCCTACCGTGCTGTGTGCAGGATACAGCGTAAAGCTGATTTATTTATTTTTTATGTTATTATGATAAAATTCATATATCAAATATTTCAGCCTTTCTACCAAAATTTAAAAAATATATCAACAAATACGTGCAACCCGCCATAACCCTTCCAACAAGCACTACTTATCGCCGTCCACATCGCGTCGCCAACATTACCCGTGAATTATTATTTCTGATTAATAAATTGTGACTCCCACAAGACAGGGGCGGGGTGAGCTCCAGTCAATTATGAAATTTGATGCTTTTTCATTAAAACCTATGGTGCCCAAGAGAGAGGCACGGCCTTAGTGGGTTAACGGGACTTTTGACGTGAAGGTCCTATTTGACAGGTTGGACAGGTGTGGTCGATCAAATCTTTTTTTTAAATGTACTTATTTTTAATAGTAAACGCTTAAATTTTATGTTTTACTGCTTTTTAGGCTTTACATATATCTTGCATTTAGCGGGAGAGAAATCTATAGTATTAAGTCATTTTTAACGAATGTCTCGAAATATTCGGCAAGATGTCTTAGAGAAATTTCATGCTTAACGATGGAAAGCAAACCAATATCAAAAATGATCTACGAGTAGAGAATACAGTGACTTATCACTAAGCATAGCTTTTTTTCATGACTGTATGTTTTTGGGATATAATGAAGTTGGAATAGTCCTGGCTCTAGCAGGAAAGTAAAAATTGTTCTATTGTTTAAAGTTACTATTTTTGTTATCAGGATCTTAATATGAAAGATTTTTTTTGACAATGAATTAGGATCCGAATTTCTAAGCATTTGCTTTGAAAACAACTAATCCTGCAGTACATAAAATAGAAAATGTTTCTACATAAATTAATTTTTAACATAAAGAAAAACCGACTTCAACAACGAACTAAAAAGTGAAAAATAATTTGACAAAGATTTTATAATTCTGAAATCGGTGCCAAGTAAAACAAACAGGCTTAGTAATTAAATATTGTAGTAAGGTTCTGGTAGCATTAGCTTGAAACCGACTTCAAAATTATAAAATCTTTGTCAAATTATTGTTCACTTTATAGTTCGTTATTAGAAGTCGGTTTTTCTTTATGTTAAAAATTAATTTATTTTACTATTTTAAGTGTTGGATAGATCTTAAAACTATGCTTCTTAAGCGCGTGGTGATGGTGGTGGTAGTGGTTGTCAACGAGTGGTTGTGGTTGTCCTATGTAAAACTTCATTTAATTCGGTATTGTGCAAAGTAACATTTTGGTATATTGACAAGAACATATATAAATAAAAAGTATTCGGGCGAATCAGGAATCTCCCTTTTTTGAAGTTGGTTGAAAATGAGAACATCCTCTTTTTTGAGGTTGGTTGAAAAGAAATGCAACGAACAGGAATCTCACTTCTACATCAATTTAAAAAGTTTTTTCTTGTAACTTTTACAGTATAATCAATTTTTTACCAAAAAAAACAAACTTTCTAATTTTTCACCGGATCCCATAATCGGAACCTAACCAAACTTTCACTAAACTATCCTTGAAGTATATCCTTTCAAATAAAAAAAGAATCATCAAAATCGGTTTGCGCGACATTGAGTTATTCGTCTATTTGTCGCGCACATACCTAATGCAAATTTAAGACTTAAGTGATTTTCTCATAGATACCATTGTCAGACATGGACCAAAATAATGGGACCATTCGGGAAGCTTCACCTTTCAAATAAAATAATTATCAAAATCGGTTCACCCAGTCAAAAGTTATGGTAACAAACATAAAAAAATACAGTCGAATTGATAACCTCCTTTTCTTAGGGAAGTCGGTTAAAAATAGCAAAAAGCCAACGGCACGTGGTGTTCCCAGGCGGTCACCCATCCAAGTACTGACCGCGCCCGACGTTGCTTAACTTCGGTGATCGGACGAGAACCGGTGTGTTCAACGTGGTATGGACGTTGGCGAATAATAATTTAAAAACAATAAATATATTCTAAAAAGTTCACATCTAAATATTTAAATCACTTATAATAATAAAAACAAATAAGAATATAACTGTAATTAATTATTAGGCATATGTAACCTAGCCAAAACTAGTGCTTATTTAGGGTCATTACTTGAAGTATATATAGACATATACGGCGCTATAAAATAAGGTAGGTACTTTTTGCCTGCGCTGCACGTGGTAGAACTACAATACACTAGAAGTACACTAGAACTACTAAAAATATATGTTACTAAATACTAATATAATGTGTAGAGTTAAGACACTTCGTTCCCTATTTTCCGCCGAATTCTAAAAGCATTGCGTGTTGAGTGGCGGAATTCAACACCGCGCTTTGCCTCATTACCAAAGCGAGGAAATTAATATATTATTAAATATTTCATACCGGAGTGTATGATATATTTACTTTATATAATAAAGCATGTGAAAATAGTAAAATAAGTGTTTTGTGGACTGAGTCTTGAAAAAAAAGAAAACTAGAAGAAAAAAAATGTACTTAAAACGGAGAACAGTATCTTGACACTAAGTTCTCTCTTTGCCTACCTGACATGCGAGACAATGAGAGAGTTTAAAAAAGTTAGGTTCCACCGAGATTTGAACTCGGATCGCTGGATTCAAAGTCCAGAGTGCTAACCATTACACCATGGAACCGTAACGACTATGACGGTCAGTGCGAAATTATATATTATAAATAAAATAATCTGATAAGTATCAATAACATCTTATCTTTTATTTACTTTAGTGATTTATTACCATTTACTACTGATATATTATAATAAAATAGATAAAATTTAATATATTCAATTTACATTCGTTCATTGTTTTTACGTTATATTTATTATAGACTACTTGAATAATTACTTACTTAACCTCCTTTATTATTATAAAAATATACTTCCAATATAAGAAATTCGGTTCAAGCAGGCATTTGTATATTCATATTATTAATTATACTATAATTTTATAATAGTTTTAAGTAGGTACTATTCATATTATATGAATAACAACATTATTAAATACTGGTAAATTTATAGGTAAAGATGTCAAGAGAAGAGTGAGGATGCAAGCATAGGCATTGGAATAAAGGGAGTGTTTCTAGAGTTTTTTTTACTAACAAACAATTTGCCTCGTAAAATTAATAAAAAAAGCTTTATACAAACATGTCTGTTCAAAGTTTAAGTCCATATCTCCCTAGAAAATTTTTTTAGATATGCCCATAGCGTACAAAAATTGCGACATAGCTTAATGAGAAAACGGTACCCTAAATGGCCTGTCTATCCGTCCGTATGTCACATTTTTTTTTAATACCGTCAATATTTTTCGGTTTAATATTGTAGTATATTGTCATTTTACTTCATGAAATAAATAATATTAATTTTGAAATATTGTATCTAGAGGTGTACGATAACATTCGAAGTACCTACGGGGTAATAAAACGATAGGCGGGCGGGGAAGTACGCGAGTCCTTCACCAAATACCCTTATAGATTTCAGGTCACCTTCACAATATGATTCAATATTTGCTTATACTCAATAGATATGAATACACGTTATATAAAGTATAGATATAGTTACTTACGAATAATATTTACAGACTTTTGTAAATTAAGATTTGTTTCACCCTATATCCCACACCCAGCTGTGGCAGTGAGAACCCAGTGTCAAGACACTCCATTGAAGATGTTTCCAGTGGCGAAGCACCACGCCAGATGGGAAAATTAAAATCACTATACAAATGGCAATTAATTTAAGAATTACTGAGCAGTATTACCTTCGAAATACCATTTATTAATTACCATTTAATTTTTGGAATCCACAAATATCAAAATTTTATAATCGTCAGTAATATCATTATTGAAAGATTTCAACGACTGAGGTCACAAACCTGTCTACGTAGCACTTCATATGAAAAAATACCTACAAATGTAGCGAGTGAAAACTATTAAATATATCTAGTACCTATATTATATTGGAATAGAAATTCATATAATATAATATTACGAAAATTATTTTTCTACATTTATAAAAGAAAGATTAACATAATAACATATAACATTAGGTAATCGCCATGGGCGTAGGAAGAGGAGAGACCAGATGGTCCGTGCTCACCCCATAATAATCTGGAGCCCACCACAAAAATTTTGCTTATAAAAAATGTGAACACGAACTCCTCCCGCCACCAGAAAATATCTCTAGATACGCCCAGTAAAGTATGCTGTTAGGTGACAATAAAATTAGTAAAAATAAAATACCATTTTTTTAGGTAATATATAAATATTATACTTACCAAAAACATACAATGCTCTTAAAGTAAGAATCTATTTGTATTGCAACATAAAAATACACTAGAGAGAATGAATTATTATATCTTTATATTTTAATTTCGCTTTGGCACCAAGGCTAAAACCAGGCGTTGAGTTCCGGCACTCAACACGTAACGCCTCGAAAAATTCGGCGAAAAGTGGAGAACGGAGTGTCTTAATACTAGGTTCTCTTTGCAACCGTTCGATCCAGCGTAATGCTGATTTAAATAAAAAAAAAAATTATATAAAAGTTATAAGACACCCTATTAAACGGGGTAAAAACCTGAAATAAAGCCACATAAACATGATTCAACAATGGCCACCTAATTACTATTAAAGTACAATAACAGAAATAAACGGAAACGATTCAGTAATATTGTTTTGTATTGAAAAAGTCCCTAATAGATTGCTGTATTAAGAACGAAGATTGATATCAGCGCATAGAAATTAAAAATGATAGACTAATCGTGTATTAATTAGTTATATATCTGGCTGATTGTGTTTTTAAGTACGATGGAGAACGGTGACTCGACTCTCGGAACTAAATTCCCCCGCAAGTTAAAAAAAATGGATATATTTTATTTTTCTATTTTTTCGTTTATTAGTTACGCCTCGACTACAGTACTGTTCCGGATACTTCCTTCAATAGTAATCCTATGCCTATCCTACTCCACTTTCACGCAAAGACTACTTACTGAACGGATTTAGATGAAACTTTACAGTAATATAGTTTATACATCAGAAAAGCATATACGCTACAATTTATGGAAAGAGTTTATATGGCCTATGGGACTAAAATATAACAATGAGTTTTGGCGGGCGAAGCCGCGTTTATGTAGAAACGTACGTGTATATTTCACTGTTACCTATACGAAAAAAAAAACACTAAACAATATATATTTTAAATAGATATACTATGAAAGATCAACTTGCTACATATACACTTATACTGTGGTTTGTTACGTTACATAAATAAGAGCTGGGCAGCCAAGCACATCATAGGTACTGCCCCTGTAACATTAGAATTGTTTTGTTCTCACCACTGCTTTGTACTGATTTCGATGCAGTTTAAGAAAAATGTCAATAAAATAAAGACTAAAGTGATAAATATATAAAGACCGCTTAATATCTAAGTTTCTTATTTATTCTGTATTTAAGGAAGTTACAGCGTTTGTTTTCAATAGCATCTTCTAGTACGTACGACATATGATACAATATCCTCGAGGACGATCAAATATAAACTGAATCTGGATCGAATAGGATAGTGCTAAGTTCTTTGTATTTATTGAATGCCAACGTCCATACCACGTTGAACACACCGGTTCTCGTCCGATCACCGAAGTTAAGCAACGTCGGGCGCGGACAGTACTTGGATGGGTGACCGCCTGGGAACACCGCGTGCCGTTGGCTTTTTGCTATAATTTTTTTGAATTAATATTTTCTACTGTGCTTCTATTTGATAGCAAGATAAAGCATAAATAATAAATACATGTAGCAAAAATAAGCGTCACGTCTGAACTCTACGGACTCCACGTCACTAATTGTTTTAATGCTTGCAACAAATTGCTATTGATCAAAAGGGTCTAGCCCGATAAGCATGGGAAAGTTGCACTCTAATAAATTATTTTTAATATATTATAATGCTTTTTATCTGAAATAGCGACGACTAAATAACTAGACGATTTAAATAGCGATTATTAGTGACATAGAGTCGACATGAAACTTATTTTTGGAATTATATTCCCACAGTACAAAACATTAATTCGAAAAATTTATAGCAAAAAGAGCCAACGGCACGCGGTGTTCCCAGGCGGTCACCCATCCAAGTACTGACCGCGCCCGACGTTGCTTAACTTCGGTGATCGGACGAGAACCGGTGTGTTCAACGTGGTATGGACGTTGGCAAATGCTAAGCTTAAACAACTAAATATTATCTGATTGAGTCACACTTGACAGTACCAAAAGAAAAAATGTAGAGTTCATTACATTATATCAACCCAATGCTAACCGAACATAATAATATTAGGTACTAGAGGTTACTTAAACAACAATAAAAAAAACCAAAAAGAGCCAACGGCACGCGGTGTTCCCAGGCGGTCACCCATCCAAGTACTGACCGCGCCCGACGTTGTTTAACTTCGGTGATCAGACGAGAACCGGTGTGTTCAACGTAGTATGGACGTTGGCAACATCATGTATAAAATTACTGAATAGTAAATTTGATAATACAAAAACATACCATCTTTACATATTTATTTATCGTTACCTAGACGGCATGTACGAATTTTAAATAACTTTAACAAAAAATATAAGTTATATTTTATTTAAAGAAAAAAGTCAAAAGAAATATAAAAGGTAAAAAAAACGCGTGACATATTTTATTAATTTCAGAAACACTGTGTGTTGAGTAGCGGAACTCAACGCAGCGCTTTATGTTAGGGTGTAATAAAAATAATGTTATTCCTCTAATTTGGAATCGAATCGACAAGCGTCACCCATACAATCAAGTCAAGAAAGAATTATATAATATTGTAATCATTATAAAATGATTCATTCATTAAGAATTACAAAATCAATTCAAACGAATCACGTCTATAAAAATGTCGCGTAGTAAGCGTAATATGGTCGCATCGACTTCAATAACAGTTCATTCACGTTAGTTTTTATGTGAATCTTATTAAAATACGCTATTTTTATCTTATCTTTATTTGACAAAAGTTATTCTAAAGTTTTTCTAATTAATCTAATCTAATTATTTTTTTTTAAAACTCTCGGTTAAAGTCATAAATTTTTATAAAGATGTCATAAAACTAAAATTATAGTACAAAAATTAACATCCTCAAAATAACTTTTAATTAATAAATTTAAAAACATAGTAGGCGCAACGGCAGAGCATCCGATTATAAGCGCGACGGATATGGTTTCGATTCGATTTCAAGCTCCGATTCCTGGCTTCACTTCCTCGCTCAGCGCTCTGGTAACAAGACAAAACGCTGCGTTGAGTTCCTCCATTTATGAATTCGAAAATTACTTTTAATATTTCGAAAAACTGGACAGAAATTAAAGAACTGAGAACCAACACTAGGTCCCCCCTGCCACCTCAGCGTGTTTATGGGTGATACAGCATAAAGAAAAATAAAGTAACCATTTATAGATTACAATATACACAGATCTCTATTATTTATATTGTCAATAGAATAATTAAGGAAAATAACATTCTGATATTATCTTATGTAAACAAAGCATTTTATATATGACTAGCCTTAATCTGCGGATTCGCCCGCGTGGGCAAATGGAAATAATTAAGAGTCGTGTAAGTCTATCATAATTCCATTGCAAATGCCGGAGGTCACTTTGACCTCAGGTACAAATCTACAATGGGTTACATCGAAATGATAAAAGCTATATAAAGCCTACAATCTTCCTCGATAAATACAATATGTTTATCAATGCGAACTAGTAGTTCCTGAGATTAGCGTGTTCAACAAACAAACTCATAAGCTTTATAATACTAGTATACAAGGTAATCAAACCTGTGACCTTCATTTATCTACCTGTGTTATTATTATCTAATTAACTATTGTAAGACAAGCTAACGTATAGATTTTGGAACACGTTTTGGCCTCTACTAAAACCAGTACTGTCGTTATAATTGTATATCCATATATTGATTATTTTAATGTATAGATTCTTATACAATTAACATATTATGTTTTAACATAGGAAATCACTATATCGTGGTTTTTTTCTTAAAATTATAATATGGCCAAATATTATTATGTATATTAATAAAAAAAAACCTAATATTATTTGAGAACTCGTAACCACTAAATTTGATAAGATAACAATTCCACAAAGCGAGACGTTGACTTCCACTATTCAACAAATAATATCTCCAAAATGGGACGGGAACGATTGTCTTCGATCTTAAGACTAGGTTCCCTGTGCTAAGGATAGGCTATGCGGGATAAAGCGGGAAATTTAAAAAACAGCCCTAAATACGTCATAAGCAAAAGTACCTTTACTTGTTATTGAACTATTCTGTATTCAATCGTCATTGATAAAATGTAGATTACACTGCGTGTTTTACGTTTGTTTGTAAGAGATAAATAATAGCTTTTTTTTGTTAATTTAATAAAATTGTTTTTGTTAAATGTTAATTTCTTTGAATTGATTTAACTTCTTTTATGTAATTCGACTACAGTCACATAAAAACATTTTACAGTGAATGAAATTGACAAAATAATAATAAAACGCAAAAATTTTAAGCATCATTTTATTATACAACCATAATTGATCATTACGAATGTATAGGGGGAATAACATTTTATAACATTAAGGTAAAAAAACTTATACGTAATTCATTCAATTTTTCCTATAAACTATAATTAATCTACAACGTCTTTCTCACTTCCTTGTTCTCATACAAAGCACTTCAAAGCTTGAGAAAGCTTTTGTTTTATCGAAAAAACATTTTCTTCAAAAAGCTTTTGCCAATCGAAGCACGAGCGAAAAAGTTCCATGAAAGCCACACAATTTAAAACCTAATTTCTTCTATTAATGTTCACCGCATCACAAATGAGAAGATGGATTCTATGACGTCATCCAGGTCCTTGCTGAATGGTGAGAGCTGAGCTTCGTAGGAGGGTGCTGTCTTTTCTTTGCCTTCCACCATCAGATGACAGTTTGGTCCAAGTACCGACACCTTGTCACCTTTCCACCTCTTGTTTATTGTTACGACACCTCCACTTCCTACTAAATTCACAATTCCGTAGTTATCCGTCACTTCAATACGACAATCGTTGCCAATAACTTCAATTTCACCAGTATTAGACGTCACTCTTACAACACAATTGTTTCCGACAACCTTCAAAGTTGTAGGATTCATTTCCATTGTAACTTTCTTTTTGTTGCCGAGGATCGAGTACTTCTTCATTTTGTAGGATTTTTTTTTATTTAGATTCAAAATTATAGAGACTACTTGCTTCTGCTGATTTCAGCGTGCGAATGATTTAAATTTGGAACGCGCTCTGTTTATAAGCGGCGCAGGCAAGTCATGCGATAAGGGAGTCCCCTGCGTATGCGTCACTTACCTCTGAGCGGCCGCGGATCAATTCTCATTTAATACAATCAAAACTTAAAACCTTAAAATTTGTTATTCCCCAATACTAAAATTGGTCCTATATAAAGTACAAAATTGAGTATTTACATTAAATTAGATGAGACGATCTATAAATAGTTTTATTAAGAACCGTAACGTATATATAGAACGACATGTTTTTCCTGAAACTCGCCCATTTTCAAACGTAATTAACGTTAAGAAACAGCTGTGACATGCTTTCTCTCTTCTTGTGAATGCAAATAGCCGTATTCCGTATATATATTTTTACGAAGCGGTGAATGTTCTTAGAAATCTTCAAAATTCAACTCTAACACGAAAATAATTTTAAATATAAAGTTTGTTGAAATTATTATTGGGTATAATTAATTAAAAGAAAGATTTTGTGAAAGTAAAATGTTTATAGTGTGCATTATACTTAATTATTATTTTTATACTACCCTTTTTAGATAGCAGTGTTAAGTGACACAGTATAATAGATATAAATCTTTGCTTTTTTTAAGCTTCACAGTGTGTCCCGCACATAGCAGGGCATTGCTTATTGCATAGCGGAACTCAACGCTGCGCTTTTTCCTCGTCACCAGAGCGAAGAAATGAAAATATTTACTATTTCCTTATCTCAAGTGGGAATCGAATCAAAGAATCGTTACTTAAAATCAAGTATTCTGCTATCTAATACAAGGGAATAATATTATGAACTGCTACGTCATCACATAAGTACCGAGGTATTACAATAATTACATTCCATGGGTTGTTAACAATCTTATAGATAAACACTTGTTGCTTCGGGACAATACCTTGCAAATTATTTATGATATTTTAATAAAAAAAATTATCTTTTGAAACAATCTATTTAAATAGATGTTATTTTCTGATTCTTTATCTGTAAACAAAAAAAACGTTAGATTACGCTGTTATTGTCTCTTAAGTAAAGCAATAGACGAGACAAGCATGATACATATGACAGTTTCAAATACAAGGTTTTTTAAAACTTGGCATAAGGTAAAGTAAAGTAAAATTTAAATATGAATACTGAATACTGTGGTTTTTTAGGCCAAATCATATGATTTCTCAAAAAGTGTTAGAAACTAGATTTAAGTAGAGAAAAAATATATATTATTCTTCTATTTTAAAAATTATACCATTTTTTATAGATACTATAAACCACCTTATAATTTCTACGATTCCTACGAATGGACGTCGAATTCACGACTTTCACTACACAAAAACACAATTAAGTAACGACCACTGTACGAGTAAGTCTCACTTGCGCAAATTTAACACGGATCTAGGGTTTTTTACATTTTATTGCTTGTTTGACCTCAAAAAACGTAAGTTTTCATAATATTTCATTTTAGCTTCGCGAGAGCAGCAGGATGCGCCTTGAAATAATTGTGTCAGGAGTGTATGCTGTGCACATACCTTATAAGTTCAAAGACTATTAAAGTGACAAGTGAATCAAAGCGGATTTACCTGAAATCTAAAAAAACAACTGGTAACAACTGACGTTCTCTAGATTTTTAAGTAATAGCAACAAAGAAATTGCGTATTTATTTAAATTATAAAGTACCTACATATTATGTTAAAAACACCGTAATTCGTAGCTATATAAAACATCGAGAAAAAGTCCACCGTAGCGTACCTAATAGAATATCGTCTAATTGTAAAATGGATGTAAGTTTGATCCTCATTCGATGGAGTGATGTAATATAAATTATTAACATTACATTGCTCTTGCAAAGAAATAATGGCGTTAAGCTCCGACGAAAGGACGTTACAGAATTCAGATGGAAACCGGCGAACGGAGTACCTTAGCACTTATATAAAACAGTTATGATTAACAATCTAAAGAAATACCATTCGGAACCAATAATCTTGAATTAGCCTCAAACTTGATAACATTTGTTTAAGCCTATATAAATCCTATTAACATAACATTCTAAGCGGACGCTAAGTAATAATAAGGTCACGAAATGACCTTAAAGCCGTGATTTCCCTGCATCCACATGTTTTGCTGGAACGTACTACCTGCACGTCAAATACTTAGGTGTAAATTATTGAGAAAACATGATTTAAAGTTCATAAATAATTATAATATGTAATTTGTTTCCATAGTTATTATTCCATTTATTTGCCCGTACGTAAAGATAATTTATATTAAGCAATAAGTTACAATTTTCATCAAATCAAATGTAATATTTAATATTATCATTTCTGCTCTCTGGTGAGGAAGCAAAGCGCAGCGTTGAGTGCCGCCACTCAACATGCAATGCCGCAAGAATTCGGTGGAAAGTGGGAAACGGAAGTATCTTGAAAAGAACGTAATGTCTTAACAATAGGTTCCTTCGTTCCCTCCGCCTACCCTCCTATATGCAGGATACGGGGTGCAGCTAAAAAAAATTATATACACTTTTATATACATAACTTGTTAGGTAGCGAAAACTAACACTGTGCCTGTTTTACTACGGCAAAAATAAATAATTAAAATATAAATTTCCTCTAGTGTGAATCGAACCCACGACGATGGTGTCGACACAAACATGCACACTATTTTATATTTAAACCTTCTATCTTTAGTTAATATTTTCCATTGTCATTATACTAAAAAAATTCACAACGTGTTTGTATATTATGTAAGTCACACGAGGTCATGTTTGTTTTAATATAAACGAAATGAATCATATCGAATCTTTTAAATAACTGTATGTTAAGCAATTATTAATATAATGTTACTTCGTCTTTACGTCATGCATTCTGTAGAAACAGTTTATAGAAGAGAGAGAGAGAGGAGGAGAAAGAGAATATTTATAATACCTACTTTGCTTACTCAACTTTCTGAATCCGTGCAGAGAGATATAAGTATTAATTGCCCCCGAGAAGAAATCGAACTCATAACAATGACATTTACAGACAAGTGATTACGATGGTCTTGTGGTACCGTGGGACAATGAATGTTTGTTTTTGATCAAACTTTTCCTTGCCTGCCAGGAAAAATCAACTTAACACTCTCTGCATTTTTTCACATGGTAGGTTAGGCAAAGAACCAAAAGTTACATCACTCCGTTCCCTGAACACCGTCCAATTTTCGAGACATTACGATTGAGTTGCGGAACTTAACACCGCGCATTGTCTACCTACCAGATCGAGAAAATTAATTCATTCAATCAATTCGCTTACATTCAGCCTCACCACGACTAAGACGGCGGTAACTACTTTGTTTGTCTATCAATTTATCCTTATACAATTATATTATAGTAACACATTGTTATAAGCAATATAGGTAATTTTAATATGAAAAAATACTAAATTTACAGCTATACAGGCTTATTGTAATGACTTCATTACTTACTTCCTTCCTTCTTTACTACAAGAGTTTATTAGAACTGTAATCGTATTGACTGATATTGCACTATGCGTAATATCGACTTAGGGTTTCCCTTATTGATTAACTGTATCATATATTTTTGATGAAACAGTCATTGTACTACAGTATCTATAAACACTACATCTTTTTCAACTCTCTTCGTTCTTTAAAATTAAAATTATCATGTTTGGTCCCGCATATAGCAGGGAGAGAGAGCCTAGTTGTTAAGACGTCCATTAAATATTTATTTACCTCGAGGGGGAAACGAACGTACGACCTGTCGCGTTTACTGTGAAACTCATGAGCCCATGCACCACAATTAGCCTTAAACTAATATTATCTGAATGCAATTTAATAAAAATGGCCATATGTTAACATACTTAGATAATTTTATAGTCCACTTCCTTACTTCCGTTCCTAAATTAATTCACCAGAATAACATAATATTAATATCTATTACGATTTCTTATCGATATATTATGCGTAATATCAAAATTTTCCTTAAGATAATATTGCAATGAATCACCAAGTCACCGAATGTAAGCTGAAGGTGCAACCTGTATAGAGCGTAGAAATGGGCGAGTCATGACTCATGAAGCACAGACGCCTCTACAGACGTGGGAAACGGTCAGGGACCAAAGATCATAGCCTTAGGAGACATGCACCCGGCCTTTCTATAAAAAATATTACATAATTTTAATTTTACTGTTTAAGAATAGTTGGTTTTCTTTATTATTAAAGTTGATTCTTTTAAAAACTAAAAAAAATATATCTTATACATCGGACTAAGTACATTTTTTTTTTATTTTGTATTGCTTTTTAACTTATTAATCAATTAAAACCCTTTTTAAAGAAAACATTTTAAAAATATTATAAAAGAAAATAACTAATAATGACTAACTTTCCCAACACATAATACTTACAAAGTTTAAAACAATTCTTTTATATACTATCTACATTGATATTCTATGCAAGTAATACGATGCCCGGCACGCGTCCATCAAAGAAATGTATGACTCATGCGCGTACGCAGGCGCAGGCGCATGCCTATCAAGTTTACAAACTCACGCGACCCTAGCAAAAACTGAGGAAAACTGTTTACACTGAAATAAAAATGTGTCTTATTCATAACAATGATTAATATGTTTTTTTTCGTTACAGCGATTTCTATTTTCTTTGAATAAGATATGCACATTCAGAAATGACAGGTAGTGTTTACTTAGAATTTTCAGTATTTTTACAAAGCGAATTTATAGTTATTATAAATTAACGTTTTTAGGGAAAGTGATTAAACTTTTTAAAATTGGAGAAATTAAAATTTAAAACTACAAATTTATTTAATAACATATTATAACACTATGAATTAGTTAATTATTATTTTAGTTATTACTTAATGAAACTTTCTAAAAAATAACTAAGACCTGTCATTCTAAAAATGGTTGGTTGGCGCTTGATGAGGGAGGCCTACGTTCAGTAGTGGACGGCGATAGGTTGATGATATATATTCTAAAAATATCTTAAAAAATGCGTGAAGATAAAAGATAAGCTATAGAAATACTAGATGCTACATATTCAACCTAAAAAAAACTATTTTAAATGTATGATCTTTTTAACCCTTATAGTGTATAATACCGCCGTGGCGTTGTGTCGTTACCTTCCGATTATAAACGTGACGGTGTATGATTCGATTTCCAGGCGGGGAATTTCCCTCTGCATATGTTGCTACCGACGGGATAGAGCGCGAATCTTAAAGAAAGTATAACAAAATAATTAAAAAATACGCTAAACAAACAGTCTCTACCAACTATGTACATAATTACACAAAGATATTCACGTCAGTCAGATTAAGACACGCTATAGGCACTAATAAGAGCGCACCTAAATTATTTACATAGTATTATATAACATGTGTATGTTTGTAAATTGTATAACATAAAATTATTTTGAAATAGTGACGTAAAAATATGTATTAGTCATACATTTTTGACATGTTCAAATTATCTAATCTTTTAGCGAATATTTGTATTTCAAGAAATACAGTTTGATTCATATTTTTATCAGTTACGTCTTGCATACTTTAGTTATTACACAAAAATCAAAATATTTTGTAACAATTAGGGAAAAAATGTAGGCGAAGCCTTTGTGTAGGATATTTTTTTAGTTCTGCGTAAATAAGTGATAGATAAAGTGTATTATTTTTTTGAGCTCGTTTTTCGTTCTATAATAAAAATGTATAATTTATATGTATGT
Source organism: Heliconius nattereri (assembly GCA_013403645.1). NCBI lineage: Eukaryota > Metazoa > Arthropoda > Insecta > Lepidoptera > Nymphalidae > Heliconius > Heliconius nattereri. The sequence goes on from JAAIXI010000230.1 coordinate 2,262,594, forward strand.
ATAATTTATACGTTGTTTAAGTGAGAACTCAAGGCCGCGCTTTTACCTCAACACCAAAGCGAAGGAATCGAAATATAAATTTAAATAAATATTTCATGTCCTCCAGTGGGGATCGAACCCACGACCAGTCGGTTTTACAGTCACAATTTGTACCCTGAGCCGGCTGCGCCACGACTGCGGCAATCAATCTCTATAACCGATGCTAATACGCTATTGTCCTGATTGTCTAATAGTTTTGTTATTCCGTTACATTACAAACTGACTGTAGCGTTACTTGTTCAAATTATATTTTCAAACCATCTAGGAAAAAAACTTTATCCAAATCGGTCCAGATATTTAAGAGGTACAGACTGACAAACACACGTGCAGAAGAGTTAATAAATATAAAATTATTATTACAAAAACTTGTCTGCACTCTACAGTGCTACTAGAACCTAACGGCACTTCTTCCGCTGTAATAGCAATGACCTAATAAATACTTACTTTACTTGTAGTGTATTTCTTTTTTTATATTTTATCGTAATGATCTTTTGGGAACACCATTTTTAAGAGGCTTTTTTTATGTTATATTTTGACTGTGAACATGGTTGTAGATTCGATTCAACCATTGCCATGTTCCTCGCTTTAATTTTTTTTTTTTTACGGAAAAAGGACAAGGCAAACGAGCGTTCGGGTCACCTGATGATGATCACCGCCACCCACGACCCTGTGCAGCAAACTACTATTAACTCTTGGTAACTAGACAAAGCCCAGCTCACAATGTATCGAAAATAGGTATGTGCATTGGAAACGGAGTATCTTTACACTAAGTCACTCTAGGACAATATCAGTGAAATACTGACTGAGGTACTGTTAATAAAATGAAAATAACATCACCAACTTTGCCGATAAATTCTGTGTATATTCTTTCTTGAAACATATTTAAATTTTATTCTAATATATTATTTAAGCTTTTAATAAACTTCACAAGAAAAAACAAATAAATATTACCTCAAAAAATGAATTGTTACGAAAATAAACACTTACGGCAAGAAAAAAATGTAATTCCCATACAATCAGATAAAACACTTAGAACGTAAGTGATGATTGTTGATTGGTTGATTACACGTCATAATTAAGACAAATTATACCTACTGCTCTACCGTATCGTTAGGCATACATATACCTATGTGAATATATATTTTTAAAAAAAGTAAAAAAAAAATTAAGTTAAACGGGGCACGACACTGCTACTTACCACTAGGTGGCGGTGGTAGGTGAAGTCTCATGCCATGTCTTTCGATTGTAGATATTGGACGTGCCCGACGATTTTATTTTAGTTGACTGTATCCATGAAATTATTGTTAAGCTTTTAGTACATTTATCTGCAATATAAACCCGTTTAACTTAATTTTTTTTTTACTTTTTTATTTTTAAGTTTTTAGTTTTTATTTCTCATTCTATTCAATTCGTTGAGTGTCTCATTATCGCAAGGTTCATGGATAATGTTACGGTCAACCCCCCCAGAGGTCCAATAGAGGGGCAAGGCTATGTACAACAAGATATGCCTGAATCTTGAGGGGAAAACGCTAACGACATATAATTTTTATCCACCCTATGCCATACAGTTCTCGGCGCACTTTTACCTTTTACCTAAACTTGGTTGGTGTACCCTTAGCGACGTATCATTTTTAGCCACCCTAACGCCACACAGTCCTCGACAGGATACCAGATCTTGACTTGGGTGGGAGATTCATATTGTAATTTTGTATAGTATACTGTATTATACTTACCGAGCCTTTTATTTTGATACCCATATTGATGGGATTGAAAACTACATTATCCGCCATCTTGTAGCGGCGGCCATCTTGGATTCACAATAATATTGAATATGGACAATTGTATTGTCACCAGAATCAAAAGCATATACCAAATTTCAGATCAATCGGTTAACGGGAAGAGGGTTAAATTTTAATTACTAAACCCAAACAAACAAACGGGGTGAGCTAAATAAAACCGTTTAAAAAATATATAGGTTCTTATTTTTACACTTGTAGACGACTCCTATGGAAACAAATGCCATCCATCTCATTATTAAATGGTAATTTAGTTTTTATTTTATGTTATTTTAAATAATTCCATATAAGCATATATAATTAATAGTTCTTCATTTTCAGAAAAAACAGGATTTACGACTCACTTTCCAATGAAAGGTCACCCGTTCTAGTACGACAGAAAGCGGCGTTGAGTTCCGCCATTCAACAAATTGTTTCTCTAAGAATTAGATGGTTCTAAATCTGCCAACCTTACTGCATAGTCTCATAGAAGAGAACGTAAAACTATTTACAACAAAAAACACATTTAAACAGTGATAACATCGCGGCGCAGTGACACAGCTTCTAACTGTAAACGCGACGGTTGTGAGTTCCATTTCTATTGGGGGTAACGAATCATTTATATTCTCATTCACCTCGCTCTGGTAACAAGACAAAATAGACGTTGAGTTCCGCCACTCAATATTGGGTGGAAATATTATGTTCCCTCTGCTATAAAAAAATTAAAAAAAAACCAGTGGTAAAAGTACCTTTCACGCTACCACTAGTACATAAGTACTTAAGTATTATTGTAATCACTATGGTTTTGCCGTATCATTATCATTCTGAACAATACGTCAATTCATTAATTACTCGTTAATATAACGATTACTTGGGATTTCAACTTATAAAAAACCTTTTGCGTTCTATAAATTATATAAAGTAATAAAATAAACTAACGTGTTTCTATAATTTAAGAACTATTTTGAATATACATATATAGGGATATTTTCATGAATAAATTAATAGCATAACTGTCAAAATTAACTTGGGTTCATGTAAAAAAAATCTACTCTTTTTGTTTTGTTTTGAATATATCCTTTACGTGAATACATAAATTATTTACAACAGGCATATCGTTATTCTAAATTAATAGAATAGATGTAATTTAATATATTTAATAAATTCTTATTTATTTATAAAGACCGCCAGGATTCTAAAAGTAATAAAAAAATATATTAAAAGAAGCTTTAATATATAAAAAAATCACAAAAATCATAAACACAATTTAAAAGTGCTGATAAAAGTAACGATTTGTGTACATTTGTCTACTTACTCGTAATATAAAAAATTGCGAAAAATATATACTGGTAACATTTTTTTTGTTGATTAACTTATTGTTTATTTTTTACACTGGCAAAGGCAACTTAATAAAATAAATTACTTAAAATAAAACTTTCGTTCATTTCATCTTATTTTTATATACGTTATCATATATTCGAGATAAAAATACATAATATTATGTTATTTTAGTATTATAAATGCGTCATGGCTTAAAATTCGTTATCACAATTACTATATACTAAAAACTATTTACAATATTTCAGATCTATTTAGCCTCAGATGTATATTTGGAACATAATCTTAAATAGGTTATAAGTTTACTTATTACATTAGTACAAAATTCTACATTTAAATAATCTATATTGAAAAATCACATATAAAACATTCACACTTTATATATACTTTATTATTCAATTAAAAGCAGCTTATGTATAAATGATACTGATATGAATATTATTATATGTGTAATATTAATTGGCATGGTTCATTTAAAAAAATATATAGATTTTTTTAATAAATAATGTTAAGATTTAACTTTTTATTTTACTGCAACTTCTATAATAGCTGGCTTTTATTCAAACAAGATTCAAATTATACTTAAACATAATAGTTTAAATTCTTTATTTCTACCAGAGGTGTATACAAAATGGTATTTTCACGTAACATTTGTAATAAAAATTTCTAAACTACTTGTTACAACCACAATTTGACACTAAGTTATATAAATACTACTGTAAGCTAGCATAATATTACATTTTTACATTTAGGTTATAATCTCAAAGAATTTCGTATTGTTTATTGTTATAAATTTGATTAAGTATATGAGTAAAAAAATCAGTAATTTAAATTTAATTTGATCAAACCATATACCGATACAGTAAAATACAGTACAATACAAATACGATAAAATACAGTTCAATACAGATACAGTAAAATACAGTCCCGTAAACTACTGGTTATTTCAGTCTAATCTAAATAAGGTAATAAATAATCATCAACAATGCTCACATTCATATGCCAGTTGAAATGATTGACTCCAGGCACTGTGACGACGTGCAGACGTTTGGTTTTGTCTAATGTTTTCAATCCTATTGTATCTGATAGATATATTTCTTGATCACGCATTTCTACAACTGTTTCATTTTCGTTGTAGTAACCGAATTGGCTGGAAAATAAATAAAATACTATTAATAGTTTAGGTTAAGATGTACTTAATAAAATATTGTACGTAATAAAAATATATGTACAATGTACATGTATGTTTAGTTTTTTCTTTTTCAAAAATAATAAGAAAAAAAATAGTTCAATTACTGCAGCAAAAGAAAAAAACTAATAAAAAGATCTCTATCTATATCTCAGTCTAGATGTCACCATGAACAACTAAAAAAAAACTACTAACTATTTAAAACGTTAAGATTTTCAAAAATACCTTTCCGTAAATCAAAATGTACGCGATTTCATTTAAGAATGTGGCATACCTGCTTTGCCAAGGCGTTATAACTTGATCATCGGGACCTCCTATAAGCACGAGCCTCTTTAAGCGAAGTAAATTATTCTTAAAATCATCCGATTTTGCTGATCTGAAATAATAAAATATTAAAAATTATACAAAAATCTGCACATAGACGCCTTGTGAAACAAGGTAAAATTAAGTTCATAGGTCACAGGAACATGTCTCGTATTACTTTTATACTACAATATAAGTACTATATTTTTACGAGTTAGGACATAGTATAACTTTTCCTCCGTTTTCAATGATAATCTTGGGAAAATGCTGCTATGGGGCAGTGCTTCAGATATCAATTCTATATTTATTCTCCAAAAAAGAACCGTGAGATATATTTATAATCTAAGAGCTCGAGATTCTCTGCGAGATGTTTTCNCTAATTAAATAAAGTTTTACTTAGGACAACCACAACCACTCGTTGACAACCACTACCACCACCATCACCACTCGTTTAAGAAGCATCATTTTTAGTGATGGGTAGATCTTAAAATGATGCTTCTTAAACGAGTGGTGATGGTGGTGGTAGTGGTTGTCAACGAGTGGTTGTGGTTGTCCTAAGTAAAACTTTATTTAATTAGGTATTATTTTTGTGCAAAGTTACATTTTGGTATATTGACAAGAAAATACATAAAATGTATTCGGGCGAATGAAGAATCTCCCTTTTTTGAAGTTGGTTGAAAATGAGAACATCCTCTTTTTTGAGGTTGGTTGAAAAGAAATGCAACGATCAGTAATCTCACCTCTGACATCAATTTAAAAAGTTTTTGCTTGTAACTATTACAGTATAATCAATTTTTTACCAAAAAAAACAAACTTTCTAAATTTTCACCGGATCCCATAATCGGAACCTAACCAAACTTTCACTAAATTATCCTTGAAATGTATCCTTTCAAATAAAAAAAGAATCATCAAAATCGGTTGGCGCGACATTGAGTTATTCGTCTGTTTGTCGCGCACATACTAAATGCAAATTTAAGACTTATGTGATTTTCTCATAGATACCATTGTCAGACAAGGATAAAAAAAAATGGGACCATTCGGGAAGCCTCACCTTTCAAACAAAAAAAAAATTATCAAAATCGGTTCACCCAGGCCAAAGTTATGAGGTAACAAACATAAAAAAAAAAATAAAAAAAATAAAAAATAAAAAAATACAGTCGAATTGATAACCTCCTTCTTTTTGAAGTCGGTTAAAAATATACCATTGATTTTGAAAAGAGCAACTGTGGAGTTTCTTGCCGGCTCTTCTCAGCAGAACTGCCTTCCGAACCGGTGGTAGCTTTTTGTTGACATTCGACGATTCAAAAGTGCTTTTATAGTTTATTTGAATAAATAATATTTTGAATTTGAATTTCAATTTGAAAATAAATTATTAAATATAATATACGCAGCGCTGAGTTCCGCCCTGCTGCCGTCAACGCGCAATCCCTCGAAGTGAGGAACGGAGTGTTGAACTTAACACCTAAATGACGGATATAGTTGAACCTTAAAATACCAGAACCAGAACTCTAATTGCTTATACGCAATTACTTTTTTTATTTTTTGTAGCAGCGATATACGCAAAATATACATCAAATTAAAAAATTAAAGCTTTTCGGAAATTACTTTTGTCAAATGATTCTAAACCGAAATTGTAATAAGCCCACAACTGTGCACTCAGTCAGGTACATAATATATTCTAATAATTATTTATATAAATATTTTTTCATTATACACTATATAAATTTATAAGTAGGTATATGTAATTATTTTAACGTTTCCTATATTATTGCTAAGATGGCGACAACGTCATGATTATCAAAAACAATAATAAAATTAAAACGATAATGATGACGTTCAATAAGTTCAATGATTTCGCTTATCTCTGACTCTGACCTCAATATGAAGGCTTAGGGAATAAAAAAAATAGTAAATGACGCTTATGGTAACATTGAAAAACAATCGTACAATATATTATAATATATACCTACTTATATTAGCAACATTTTAAACAATTTGAAAAAATATTGAATAATTTTAAAAATCACAATAAATTATTTAATAGTAAATTCCTAAGAAAATTATTGAAAAAAAAGTAAACAAGAGTTAATTAATAAAAAAATAAGAAACAAAAAAAGCCAAGGTTCCACCGAGATTTGAACTCGGATCGCTGGATTCAGAGTCCAGAGTGCTAACCATTACACCATGGAACCGCTTGTCAAGTGTACCGAAATTTTCGTTTAGATACTTTATAGAATTAGAAATATTATTAATAAATATTTAAAATAAAACTTCAATATTTAAAAAAAATTAGAGATATAAATCACAATAAATGTCATTTGTACCAATAAATAGCACATAAAGTATGTCAAATCTAGATTAAAATATTGTATATTAATTAAATCTGACATTATTGATCTGTATCTTAAACTAGTGAGTAAACTTACTGCACCATTATGGCTTCAGTAGATAATAATTAATAATACTTACACTATATGATTGTTAATATATGGCAGATATACACTGTATGATTCATACAAATTTTTATGGTATGGGTCCTTCCAATAATTGCCTACAGATGTATGTTGTCCGACTCTAGAGTAGAACAGTTCATAGGCACTTTCTTTTACTAGCCCAGGGAATACAATATGGAGAAAGCCGGCTGAAAACGTACAGTGAAAAATTTTAATTATATTGAAAATAATCTGTCATGGTACACACAGCATATGACTGTAAGTGATAGGACAAGTCTTTATCTGGTAATAGTATTTCTATTTTATAAGAGATAGATATTTTGTTTTTACCAAATTATATCTTTTACTTTAAAAACAATAAAAAATATATATTTAACACATTAAACGATAGATCGAAATACTTAAGTTGTATAACAATTTATTAAAATAAGATAACCAATTAGTAAATAAAGCATACATATTATAATTGGTTTACTGACCTCCATATTGACCCGCTTGCGGTGAACTCAGTGATATAAAGGTGCTAACTGACACATTCGGAAATGTTTGCACAATGCCTCTAGCTACTAAGCCTCCTTGAGAATAACCTTAAACGAAACAAAAAAACCATAACCAAATAATATTAAACATGATATTATGGGTGCAGTGAGACAGCATTTGACTGTAAGCACAATGGTTGTCATTTTGATTCCCACTCATTCAAATAAATTATTCTCATTTCCATGTTCATGTAGTCTTAGTTACATGTAATAAACATATATGAATATAAAAATATTTTACCAATAAGATTTATTCCATCTGGATATTTACTGGAAATATTAGCAACATCCAGTCCAATTTCCAATACCTGATGCCACATAGTCTCTAAGCTGGACCAACTTTCAAATCTATTCACATTGTAAACTTTTGTGCCAGGATGTTTCTGAAGCCATAATAGGAAAATGAGATTAATTATATAAAAAAATATATATTAAAAATAAAAACACTAAAAATATAAATATATTTTTTTTAAATTAAAATTCTTCTTAAAAATTTAATTTACGATAAATGACAAAGACATTTAGCTTAAGCCCTGTTACTGTTATTATTTAATTAATTATTATTTTGTTTTCTTACTATTAATATTAATAAAAATTTGATATATGCGCAATTAATACTTATCATAAAAAAGACATACAATATTTTTTTAATTGATTATTTATTAAAGTGATTTCTAAGAGAGTTTTTACACAAAAATTACCTAAATAACATTTTCAATAAAAATCTAAAATTACCTCTTGAATTCTACGACTTATCATCTCCATGCTCCCACTTCCTGTCATAATGCCATGAATTAAAACGACTGGCTTATAACTTAGACATGAGTTGGCAAAAATAAATAATAAGAAAACTATTAAGTTCGATGCCATACTCTTCAAAAACTTTTAATTCGAGAACAAAGAAAATTATCTATTGTACACTTTTGTTCAAACTAAGAATAAATGATAGTTATAGAAGAACGAAGTAAATTAAGTGCATCATTTCATTTAACAAAACAAAATTTGCGCATTATTTTAAATTTTATTGACGTAAACAACTTATGATTTAACAAAACACAAAAGTGTACATCCAAACGCGGTGACATTTATAAAATAAATGTTACTCTTACTTTGAATGGCTGAGCTGAAGATTATTGAACGGATATATACATTCAATATAACAGGGAACTAAACAAAAATAAATATAATTATGTTATTTATTAAATGAAAATATATTTTTTATTAGGATCATTATTCTGTAATCGTTGCTAGGATGTATTAAAGGTATGAAATATTTGTTCTGAAATTTAATTAATTTAGTTTTCGACTTAATTTATTTAAAAAATATGTCAATGTACTTGAGGTCGTAGGTCTCCAATCTAAATATGAGAATGAGTATTTGAAAAAAAGCAAGAATGATTGAACGTCTCAATTAGCAATGTGACAGTTCCAGTTGTCGTTTTCTCGTTTGACAACTGACACGAAATGTCAATAACACGTGTTTCGTGGTTATAATTGCCGCTTTAAATTGTTGATTGCTAAAAGTAAAAATATTTTTACTAGTGAATGTGGTAAGATTTAATCATAGTATAATTTGAGATCTTATATATTTAAGTTTATTAATGGTAAAACTAGTATGTATATTCTTTACAGGCTGCTGTAAAACATAATTATATTTAATAATGGCAGCTACATCCTTAGCAGAGCAATTGAAAAGGCTATCGGTACCACAATCTGGTATTTATAAAGATGATAAGAAAAAGGCTTCTTTACTTTTTGACCCTAAAGAAGCTGCGTTAAAGGATCGCGATACTTTCTATGAAATCGGTCTTAGTGGATTAAAAGAGTTAATTGCACTATATGAGGGATTTCGAGTGTATGAAGATTCACTATTTAGTGTTTCATCAAAAGATTTTGAACGTGCTGTTCAGAGTAAGGAAGTAAACAAGAATTTGGATCAAACAATTGAAAAGTTTCTTATTCAGCTATCTCCATATTTTCTGCTTCAATCTTCTCACAAAGCTTTGGAATGGCTAGTTAATAGATACAGCATACACCAATACAATCAAGATGCGATAATGATGTTGATACTGCCATACCATGAAACGAAAATATTTGTGCGTTTCATTCAGTTATTTGAATTATCCTCAACTTCAAACAGATGGAATTGGCTAGAATCAATTCAAAAACGCGGAATTGTTTTGGCAAAGCAAGTCCTTCATAACCAATGTGTTTCAAACACATCAACTTTACAATTCATTGCTAGAACAACATTAAAATATGTGACAGAATTTGGGGACAGAGCAACACAACTGAACACTGTGTATGCATTTTTTTGCTCAAGTGCAATTGGTACTATGAACACAAGTAAATATGTCAACGAAGCCATTATAAATGCTTTATTACCAACATTAATAAAAGGATTTGAATCCCCTATTATAGATTTTAGATCATCCTCTCACATAGTCTTAGGCTATCTATCTACTAAAGCAACATTTAAAAAGAGTACCATAAACGATTTAATTGCACGTCTTTTTACAACTAATTTTGACTTAACATATGATGTAGTATTGTTAATAAATCTAATATACACAAACCAAAAGCATTTAACTAAAATGACTTCAGACATCTTAGGTAATATTTCTGTTGATGTTATGAATATTTTGTGTGTTAATTTAAAGAAACTAGTTGAATTAGGAATTAGTATTCAAACATTCAGTGTAGTGTTTTTGTCGAGTTTACTGCCTTTGGTTCAAGATAATATAGAGGATTTTATAAGATTCTGTCAACTGCCCGAGATATTTATTGATGAAGTTGATTTCAAACATCAGCAACCAGAGAAAATTGTTAAGTAAGTTAATAAATTGTACTTTTTTTGTTTTTTAAAGCTTAATACTGCATCTCGCATATAGCAGGACCAACAGAGAAAACCAATTGTAAGATACTCTGCTTCCAATGCTTTTCGAGATTTTTTTTACACACTGTATGTTAAATGGCAGCATTCAACACTACACTTTAACACTAGAAGTGCCGAAGATTGAGACCCCCCTTGAACCGCCGTCGTGACAAATTTGTCCCATTCTACTTATTATGTTGATTGTTGGTATAATACAAATAAAATATTATTAAAATAATTCGTAAAATATGTAGCCCAGATTTAATAATCAATTCTTATTCTTTAACAAACATAAAAGTACCAAAAAACAAAACACAAAGAAAGAATCAAATATTTCAAATATGTTCTAAGGTTGTGACTACTAACTTAATAACTGTTACAAAATTATAAGTTATTCAAATTAGTTAATATTATTATTAGGCCATGTAATGCATTTAATATATTCTTCATCAGTGATACATCACAGATGATTTATAACATTGTGTGGTAATGCCTCCAGAATTCGACGGAAAATGCCAGCTGAGTGCATAACACTAGGTTCCCAGGTTCCCTCTACCTACCCTACAATTGCTCACATTTGGTATCAAGTGTTTTTCTGAAATTCAAGCCTAGCTTAGTCATCCTTTCATCTGATACCTCACTTGAACTAGCGGCAAAATTTAGTATTGACACCAATTTTACCCCACTTTTCAGGCTAATATTTTTTAAGATTCATACATAAATGTATAGTTTTCTGATTTTTTCCTGCCCTAGTACATGTAGACATGTAGATGCTAGCTGCCAAATTTCATAATTCTAAGTTAACTGAAAGTACCTTATTAATTTTGATTCCCTTTATAGTGTCGGAATACACGTTTTTTACTTTATAAATGGTCATATCTTTTTTTAAGGGCGCTTTTTCAGGAAATCAACGGACTGTAGATCGTCACATAGTTGACATTCATATACTCATATGAACATCAACTCGATTTCTCCAAGCATTCCTGAGATAAAGGCACAGACAGACGGATGGACAAAAAAAAAGATCTTATAAGGGTTTTTTTCCTTAAAAGCTACAGAACCCTAAAAACTTAGGCATTGACTGCTAAACCTACTATTCAATTTTTTTCCGCCCCCGCATCGCCCTTTCACTTCCACCTCGTCTCCGAGTACATAAAAATATGTCAAATTATACCCTCAAATAATAAAATAATAATGGCGGGACAAAAATGACCCAGCGGCAGTTCTAGGTAAATCTCATTTTTTTAAAAAAAGTATGACTGCTATAAAATTATATATATTTTTAATTAAATAAAGGTGTAAAATTGGTAATAGTCAAAAAGTTTCATCTACATAAATTAACAAATTAAAAAGTTATATACAATCAAACTTGCGGTTGGGACAAAAATAGGACGGCGGCGCTTCTAGTGTTAACTTGTTAATAAAGGATACCGCTGCATTCCACACATGGGTAATGAAAATAATAAACTCTCACTTTCAATAACCCCACAACTGTTGTGTTTACGATCAGAGGCTATGCTGCTGAGCCTAAAGGCTTCTAGGCTTTTTCTTTTTCATTATAATCCATTTCAATCAATTATATTTAAAAGTCAAATTCTGTAAAATTATTTGCATGTAATTATTAATTTTTCTCTTAAAATTTTTCAGTTGCATACTAAATGCAGTCGAGTCAACAAAAGAGGATAATGATGATGGAAGTGACTTGGAAATTATTGATGATGATGATGATGATTTTTCTAATAAAATCTTAAGTTGGTATTCAAAGTTTTTGAAAGATGTTGAAAATAAATATCCAGATGTGTTCGACAAAGTTATTAAGAAGCAAATGGGCTCTGATAGTAATCTTTCGCCACAGAAAAAAGCACAGCTTTCAAAAGTGTTAGGATTCAAACCTGCTGTCGCCCATAAAATTGGAGGAAAATATTTATTTGAAAATTTAAACCACATTAATCCAAACTTACGTGTTGAAGCTGTAAATTATATAGCAAAAGAGTTTCAATCTCTTAAAATAGAAAATGTGGAGTTTGTGAAAGACTCCATAATTAATAGACTCAAAGATGATAACGAAAACGTCGTTTTAGCGGCTTTAGAAATTCCTGATAATAATTTGCAAGATATTTTGAATGAAGATGATTTGACAAATGTTTTTGTTTATATTGCTAATAAACATTCCAAGAAATGGGTTAATGTGAGACACAATGCTGTAAAGAAATTTTGTTCTCTAAACACTTTACCAGTAAATCATAATATAGTTTTAGCTATTATGCCATATTTGTTCCCAAAAAATAATGATTTAGCTGAACTTACGTATCATATTATAAAATCACCATGGGGTGAAAAAATTTTTTTAAAGAAAAATACTAATATTACCGACTCTATAAAACGTAATTATGAAGCTTTGAACAAAATAATTTTAAAAATTCTATTCAATAATGCGACAATAAATTTTAATGAAATACTCGATATTAATCGTTTAAACAAAGAGAGGACTCTCGACGTTTGTTTTTACGTACTTCTTAAATCCTGTTCATTGAAAAATGGCTCTATACAAGATACTACAGATTTATTAAATTTAGTTTTGGAATCAGTTGAAAGTAGAGCAATAGTGTCTAGTACTGAGACTTCAAATTTTTCGCCGGACGTTATTTTAGAATTGATAAAATTAGGAAAAAAAGATCAAATTTTATTTGAAATGCTTGAATATGTCTTCTCAAAAATAACAGATCAAATTGAACCCAGCGCTATTACGAAACCTTGGTGTAATCTATTAAAAGATTCGAAAACAATCCTTATTAGACGATTGTATGAAATTTTCATAACTGGCTGTGGAATTAAGTCCTATGCGGATAACTATGCGAAATTACTTCAAAAGCTTTTGCAAAAGTTATTTAAGAGCCCCAAAGAGAAGTTTGAATTTTTAGCTAATATCGCTACTGGGCATTTTATTTACGCGAATGATCCAAAAGACATATTTACACCAGAACTTCAATTAAGAAGTTTGAAGTTAATGAGTAATTTTCTTTTTGTTCTATCTGATGATTGGATATATGATTCTGACGTACTTATATTGACAGTACTATTTAATCTGAATAATCCATTACCTTCGATACGAAAATGTGTGATAGATCTCGTTAAAAAAATTGTCTGTAATGATTCAAAGAAAAATTTGGTGTATGTTCAACTATTAAAGGAGTTGATATCTCACGAGGAGGAATTAGTTTTAGATCACGAACAATTGCCTCAAGTCTTGAAGACAATTTTGACACAGCAGTCTGTTGGAACTAAGATTTTTAGAAAAAACTGTTTACTTAAACTTACCTCGATCTTAATTGGTGACACTCCGTCTCACATAAAGTCAGCGTTAGTAAAAATCTTATCACATATTAATAACGTTAATACGTTCTGCCACATTATACCATCGCTAAGTGGCTTAGAAAAGATCATAAAACAAAATGAATTGGACAAAAAGTTTACTTTTGATATTTATGAGTCGAATCTTATAAGAACTGTATATGAGCAAATAAATGAAACGACAATAACAATGCTTAATAAAGAACAAGTATGGAATTCAGTTAAGATAGGTTTAAAAGAATATAGAGAATGTGTTGTGAGTGAAGATCAAAAATGTATCAGTCCAAGTGTACTAATAATGAAACAGATTAATGAGAAAGTCTTTGCTAAAGTTCCTGATGAAAAATCAAAAGATCTACTCTATCTTATAGCATTTGCTGGTACCTTCAGTAACAATCCAACAATATCAAGTGCAGCGTCTAAAGCTGTTAAGAAAATACACATAAAATTTGAACATTTCAAACCTATTCTTGATGGCATGCTCAATGCTTCAGACCCTACAATTAATATGTCGAAGAAAAAGAAAGCTACAGTGTCAATGCTTTCTTATCAATTAGCTGAAACGGATGAGTGGCGACTTGGTGTAACACTACTGGAATATGTTCAGAGCAAAAAGAAAATGTCTGTTGACAACGCTTTTGTAACCATTTTATTCCAATTGCTAAATAAATGCTTAAGGTTCGAAGAACAATCTTACGTCGAATATACAAAACAATTGATTTTGTCTTCCCTTTGGTACTTCTGTAAGAAATTCGTGAATGATAAGGACAAAGATCAATTGAGGTTAATAAAAAGTATATTTGATGTAGAAACTATAGTACAGTGTATAAGAGGAACACAAAATCCACAAACTCAGCACCACGCTTTGATACTTCTATCTCATGCCGCTTATATGCTACCAGAGCAAGTTCTTCATCATACCATGGAAATATTTACCTTTATGGGATCATCTGTCCTTAGACATGACGACGCTTACAGCTTCCAAATAATAACGAAAATTATAGAGACCCTCGTACCCATTTTGGTGAAATTAGACAGAAATGTTGAAGAGTTGACAGAAAAAGAAATGCAACAATTACAAAAACGTGTGGTTCCAGTTTTACGAATATTTGCGGATGTTGTTCTACATGTCCCGGAACATAGAAGATTGCCACTTTATAAGAAATTAATTGAAACTCTAGGACCAAATCAGTTCCTTTGGGTTTTTCTTGCTCTACTACTTGAAACTCATATTGCCCACAGCAATGAAAATAAGAAAAAAGATAAACGTCCGCCGAGAACGTTAGCTGAGCAAGAGTCACCTATAAATAGGTTAGACTTTGGACAAAGTATTTTGCTTGAGTTTTCACCAGAAATATGTCTGGAGAATCTTATTAAATTGACAATTTATATGAAATCCTTGCCATTACAAAAAGATGAGAACTCTATGGATACAGATGTCGATCCAAGTGATATATTTTGTGTCAATGGCCATACACCAATTCAATTACGACACTATAAATACGTCATCGTTACTTTTATGAACAGTTGTTTATCGTCGTCGAGATTCATTCAACATAACAGCCAATCTTTAGACATAAAGTGCATGGAATCTCATTATAAGCAATATATAATAAATATTCTGACTTTTATTCAGAGTATATCTAAGGTTGGAGATGAAAAAACTGCGAAATACTGGCGTGTGATGTTACATCACAGTTACGATTTATTGGACCATACCAACAACTTGCTTTCAGCTCCAATGTTCTTATCGGTCGTTCGCGGCTTATTTAAACATACATTACATACTGTAAGAAGAAAATCTATGGAATTGCTAAATTCAAAAGTGCAATTTAGCCCTGAAATGTTTGCTGAAGTAGACAAAGACCTGCTATTCTCACTACTTCCAGCGTTGTTGGAAATTGTAAAAACAATTGAGACGCCACATCTAAATCAGGATGAAAATGTGGCCTTGGAAATAGAGCTCAACCAACAAACAGCCCTCTTATCTCTTAAACTATTAACACGAATGTTAGCTACAGAACACCCTGAGCCATTTAAGCCTGTTCTGGAAGCAGTTACAGAGTATACATGCAACTCTAGTATACCTGGTAATGTGATGGCGTCTATAGTCCTCTGTTTAGCTGAACTTTGCGGTAATTTGAAAGCACATGCTTTGGGCAGCTTGAGGAAGTTTATGCCAGCTTTAATAAAAGTTTTAAAGAAGCAGCGTAAATGTGAAACTCCCGAGCTGGTCTTGCTAAGTACCGTCACAGCTATATCCAAGATTGTTGAGAGCTTGCCACTATTCTTAAGTCCATACTTACAAAAAATACTCTACGAATACGCTATATTGCTTGGCAAATGGCAAGCAGGTGATCAAGAATGCAGTAAAGTTTCAGCGATTGTATCGAAATTGGTGAACATTAAGAAAAAGATAGCCAGTTCTATTCCGCCGAGAGTTTTGATACCGGTAGCTAATGAAACTCACCAATTGATTTTGGAGAAAGAAAACTTTGACGCAGTTGGTCCTGTCATGTCGATTTTAGCTGATAGCTTTGCTAACGTGACGACGGCAGATTTTAAGACTCTACAGCAGGATTTGACGTCTTTCTTCCTATCAGCCCTTCAGTTGCGGGGTGAAGCGTCCGATAAGAATATAAACGAAGATATAATTGATTCGGCTGAAGACGAAGTTGTTAAGGCTTTAGTAAGTCTTGTGTTGAAGCTTTCTGAGACTAACTTCAGGCCGTTCTATTTCAAGATCTATGATTGGGCGATTAGGACTAATATAGAGGGACGTAAGGATAGAACAATTACTTTTTATAGGTAAGTATTGTTAATTATTTATAAATATATTTTATTTACATAGACATAAAATCTAAGTTAAAAGTAATACTTATATGTAGTTAGATTATCTAAATTTGGAAATAATGATTACATTTTCTCTTAGAGAACTCTCATGATCTATAGTATAGTTTGTATAAACAACATGCGGAAATATTTAAGCTTAAAGTTTTAAAATTAATTGAAAAAAAAATATTTGCTTCACGAAATATTACTTAAATAAGTCTTAATTTCAGGCTAAGCAGCGCAATAGCAGAAAAACTAAAAGGGTTATTCGTATTGTTCGCTGGACATTTCATCAAAAACGCTGCAGAACTTCTAGATTCATGCAATAATAGCAAAACTGAGGAACTTTTCTTTGAGACCGAGGACAAAAACATTTTACTTGTCAATTATATAATAAAAACTTTACACATTGTCTTTTTGTACGATAGTCAAAGTTTTGTCAATAAGGATAGGTTTGAAACGCTAATGCAGCCGGTTGTAGATCAATTGGAAAATACTGTGGGTGGGATTTCCAGTCTTAAGTCAAGGACATCAGAGTTAATTATTCCATGTATATCTCAATTCGCGGTTGCTACAGCTGATGATTCGCTATGGAAGCTCTTGAATTATCAAGTGCTTTTGAAGACAAGGCATAATGAAGCGGAAATAAGGTATTTCCATTTTGTTATTAATTTTTCTTTGAGTTATGTTTGTGTTGATATTTTCTAATTAGAATTATATTTTTAGTTCGAAAGTTAAATTTATAATATTATGTATTTTATGCTAGCTAAGTTAAGTTATGCAATTTTTGGTCTGTGTCATTAGGTGACGGAGCAGAATATTCTTACCTAAGTAAGCTATTAGTGCTATCTTATAAAATACAATATATATTTTTTGTCTTTTCCAGACTTGCCGGCTTAGATTGCTTAGTGGCTATGGCCTCTCAATTAGGATCAAATTGGCTACCGTTACTAGCGGAAAGCGTGCCTTTCCTCGCCGAACTATTAGAAGATGGTGACCAAAGAATAGAAAATGCAACCAAAAATGCTGTAAGAACACTGGAACAAATACTTGGCGAGCCATTAGAGAAATATTTTTAATATCTTTTTGTAAAATAAGTGGATAAGATTTAGTATTTACTTTTATTTTTTTACCTTACAAGTATAGCCATGAAAACTATTATTTAGTTTAATTGCTTTCTATTGTTGTATTTATTTTTACGTAGACACAGTAAATTAAAATTAGTAAAAGAAAAGATAAATGCAACATCATATCTTTTTATCCATATTTTCTGTTAAATTCTAAAAAAACTCAATAACGATTCTTTGAAGAAAAACAATCCATCCTCGCTATATTAAAAAAACAAAAAAATTTTAATGATGAATCCCTATTTTTTCAATGAAAAGGTAAACATGGCGTCATCTACATATACAAGGCCAATTCAAGTCTTTCTAGTTAAGACATGTATTAACATCACTCTTAACTAGAAAGACTTGAATTGGCCTTGTATATTACTACTATATAGTTCTCAAAATGAAGTAGAGATGGCGCTGTTCCTGAAATAAGCCTAATAAATATTTCTTTTATAAAATATATAAGTTATACAAAGATAGATAAATTATAAACAAAATTAAGATTATAGTGCAATTAAAGTAGTATCAGAAATTATAAAATAAATATTATAAGCTATATTATCTTTCTTTCCCCTCTGTCTTTGTAACGATTTAATGATATTCTTAAAGAGTAAGAAATAATTATTAAGTCATATTTGATAACTTTTATAAAAAAGGTAAAACTGTAAATTTATCAAGTACAATGATTTGCTGCCTAACTGAGGTGTCAGCCACACTAGCCTTCGTGTTTACTGTTTGTATATGGTATCGTTTTGGCACAATGCCAGTGTCTGCTCTACAAGTTTATTAATAACTAAGTAACGGACTTTATAGTCAACGGCAACATTTACTACACCCACTATCGTTCTTTTTTAATCTATGTGACGCTGCCCCATACATTTTTTTTCATAACAAAATAATTTATTTAAATAGGCTTTGCTAGCTCTTTTGATTCGAATATGAAATTAATACGGATCAGCTTGGAAGGCAGTTCTGCAATAGAAATAGATTCCCTATCTATGTTTAACAACGCAATAACGCAAAAAATACGCGCAAACATAAATAGTTACATTAAATCAAAATACCAATTCAAAACTGTAGTACATATATCGCCTGCATCTGACGTTAGAATCACTTCATGTGTGGATTATACAGTGTCACCCGTCACCTGTCAACCGACGCTATCATAGTAAGTTAATAAGACATTTAGATATAAGGGAGTCCGATACGATTTTTTCATAGGTGAAGGAAGTACTTTAACTGGACCTCTTTTGAACATGCATTCTCCTATTGTGTAATATAATCTCTTTTTTACCGTACAATCTCCTTTTATGTGTTCTCCATACAACGTGACATTGGCAAAGTGATTAGTGCTCAACTGGCACGCTCGAAGCGCCATAAATAAAGAACCGAACCGAACCGATACGATTTGTAATATCGTAAAATTTTTCCATTCCCATATTGTGTCCAATTTTTTAAATTTTGCTTGTTAAATGTCGAGACTCTAGGACGCGTGCCCAGAGCCTATTAATGTAAATATTAAATAATGTATTCCCCCAAATGGGAATCGAAACCACAATTGTCAAGTTTACTTACGTTACATCACATTAGAACTAAGAGCTGAGCGAATCTAAGAGCCTAGTGTTAAGACAATTCGCTCTCAATTTACATATTTACTTATTACAGATTTATTTGTTCTTACACTAGTCGTAATACGCAAGTATAATTAAATTTGTAAAAAAAGAAGTTGAAAATAAATGTAATTATTGACAATATAACATCGTTCGGTCTAACAGAACGTTCGTGAAGTCAATAGTGTCGCAGCCAGTAATCTAATTTAATTGATACGTGCATTGCTTACACCGCGACGCATGTAGATATTCCTGCAATCAATTTATTTATAATTAAATTTATTTTTTCGCATATAGCAGGGAAGGCAGAGAGTATATGGGGAACTAGTTTTAAAGGAAAATAATATATTTTAAGTGCCATAAGTAAGGATATGAAATATTTATATATATTTATATTTTCATTTCTTCGCTCTGGTATCGAGGTAAAGGGCAGCGTTGAGTGGGAAACGTAGTGTCTTAACACTAGGTTCCCTTTGCCTAATCCGCTGTGGGCGGGATTAAGCGGGAAGCATAACATTTGTTATTACGTCCCATGCAATATAACATATATTCAAATCTAGATACATTTGAAGACTGTCATGTACACTGTAGAGCAGGAAATTAAGCATTATGTTCGTTGAGACATGAATATATGTAAGTAGGTTCATTTCCCGGGTGATACAGCGTTAAAGCGTGTACATGACATTTTAATTTAGCTTAATGTAGCTAGTTCTCATTAGCAGTCAGGTTTCTAGTTACTGAAGTAATATAAGGAAGTAGAAGTAATATACGTATAAGGAATATAAGGAGATGAAGTAGTGAGTTAAGCTTGAGTTGTATAAATTATATTTTTTAATAAGAAAATATACATTTAAATAAATATTTCATCTCCTCAGATCGACTTTACAGTCACGACTGGCTTCTTGAAAATATTGAAAACATTGAAAATAGTAATAGAATTTCAGAATGCTTGCGGTTTTATTAAATGAAGTAAAAGCAACATGTATGGGGGATTACACGAATCCTATTGTACGGACGTGCGCCTTTGTTATGCGAGTTTCAGGATGTTTTGTATAGGAATTGGGGGAGTTGCTTGAATATCATTAGAATTGATATAAATGTACGGTATTTCCGTGTTATTGTTATTAATTTATACTTTTTAGATTAATATTAGTTTAAAATAAAAATAATCATTATACTTATTAAATTTTACATGCATTACTTTATATGAGAATTTAGAAAAAAAAAATCACTTAGCAAGTAATGCATTAAGCTAAATTCGCAATAAAAAAATCTTATGTTTATTAAGTCGTTCCTTATATTATAGACAGCATATAATATGTCCCTTACACATCACTATGTGTACAGTGATCTGTTACAAACTAATTAGGCAAGTACAGCCTCAGCGGGTGCAGGTTCAATTCTCACAAAGGCAAGATTAACTGACAACTTGTTAGTTAGTTGAGGATTGTCATTTGCTTTGTGGCTGCATGTACTATAGGGAGGGGAGTTTTAGCGTGCCTTTGGAAGGGTAAACGTAAGTCTCGTTCTCTGGTTGATTTGTGTAAATTTCAAACAGTGTTACAATACTCTGACAGAGAAATATTTTGCGAAAACTTTATGAGTGAATCTGGGGACCTAAGTTAATATTCTCCGTTTCCATTAAAACACTTTCCTCACTTGTAGCCGAACTTTAGAGGCATTACGTGTTGAGTTGACATTTCCACACCCTAGTACCCCTAGGTCAAGACTGGCTTTATACAGCTGGTGAAAAATAATATACATAAAATGTTTAGATAATATTAAAAACATTAAAAATTCTAAAATTAAGTTGATCGAAGTTCACATGGCAACAAACAGGCAGAACTACTTAAACAATTATATCATTAGAAATTAGAACAGATAAGCGCACAGTCTAGGTATTACAGTAATAGAAGCTCTTAGCATGCAAATGCAGGGTAGTGGCGAATCATGTCTAAATGCAGCTCCACTGTGAACTGAAACCCTTGTAATGCAAATGACGATTAACAATTTGATTTAACAATGGAACGCCCCTTTTCTGTTAATAATGTTAGTTAAATATAAATCTATAAAGAATTTGTGGAAAGCTGAAAGTGGGAAACGGAAGCGTCTTAATGGGAACGGAGTGTCTTATTAGGTTACTAGGTTCCCTCTGTCTACTCTATCAGCTAAAAACCGTCGCGGAGCAGTGCCATAAATGCGACGGTTATGGGTTTTATTGAAAGATCCCACTCCAACCAGAGGAAATGAAATCATTTTTCTCACTCTGTTAATAAAGTTAGTAACCTCTTTAGCCTCCCTGAAGTGTGAAGTAAAAAAAATATATTTTCGCTTCACACTTTCGCATACAAAAAAAAAGACGAACTTGCAAATAAAAATAATGTGGGTAGGAACTATTATTATCATTAGCCCTTAACCAAGTTATTACGTAGCAGCAAGATCTCCAAGATGTAGACATTAAGATAAACATCGCGTATAAAGACGCCCATTCACTAATGATATCTTCCTTAGATGGTTAGGGATTCTGTGTTATATACAGATCTTAATTACAGTAGATAATTTATCTACTATTGAAATACGGTGGGAATTGTTAATATTTAATAGCCTCACGCTGCATCCCGCTTGGAGCGGAGAGATAGCCTAGTGTTAAGACAGTCTCAACGCCAACGCCGTGATTTGCCTCGTTACCTAACCTATTGTTCGTCTTATTGATTTTTACATTTATCTTTTTCGTACTGTCAAGTGTGACGCTATCAAATAATATTTAGTTCTTTAGAATTTACAATTGCCAACGTCCATACCACGTTGAACACACCGGTTCTCGTCCGATCACCGAAGTTAAGCAACGTCGGGCGCGGTCAGTACTTGGATGGGTGACCGCCTGGGAACACCACGTGCCGTTGGCTTTTTTGCTTTGCTCTTTTTGTTTTACAGCATCCAGTGAAGTTTTTTGTAATGCTTAATTTTATTGTAGTTTATGAATTATATTTCTATCTACTGTGACGTTGCCGAATATTAGGTTAGAGTTGGGAGGCCTCGTTATATTATAAGCAAATCACTTAATATTAAGAAAACGGACAGAACAATATGTAAAGTTTTAGTTTTAGTTTAATTTTTAATAATCATATAAAAATATTTGAAGATAAATTTTTGACAAGAATATTTTTGGCGGTCGTACATTTTCGCTATGACCGAGTTATTTTTTAGCGTTGCAGACATCATAATAATCCTGCATGCGCCCATTCTGTTATTGTTATGACAATATATTCAGTTGTTTTAAAGATTTAATAATAATAAGGTGTTAGATGAATATCTACCTATGCATTAAGTAGGTGTGGACGTTTTGCATTCACAAGCAGACGATATCCCACTGCGAGACGATTTAAAAAAAAATAATTTCCTATTAACTCCAGTAGGTTAAGCGAGTCTTTTGTCAATTAGTAAGTTGAATATTCTGAGAGATTCCAATTAAATATAACAGATATTATATTTTATACTAAAATGCTTATTAACTTTAGTGTAAATTAAAATTGGCCCAATTAGTACAATTGCACAATAGTGACAAGACGTTCGATAAAAATTTGATTGCATCAAACAATAATAATAAGAAAAGAACATAAAATATTATTTTTATCTTAAAATGAAATTTTGTCTAAAATATAGATATTTTTTAAGACTAACTTTGCGGAAAGTAATCAGGATTTGGCCTGACCTTACATAACGTTAATGAGACATGACAAAGACATAAAAATAAAAGAATCAAAAAACAAAAAGAGCCAACGGCACGCGGTGTTCCCAGGCGGTCACCCATCCAAGTACTGACCGCGCCCGACGTTGCTTAACTTCGGTGATCGGACGAGAACCGGTGTGTTCAACGTGGTATGGACGTTGGCAAATGCATTATTTAAAAAACTGATTAGTATCTGATGGCCGCCATACCACGTACGGACATATGTCAGTAATAAATAGTAGTAGTGATAAAAAATTAAATGAATGATTTATTTAATATTTTTATTTTCTGGCTCTGGTAAAGCACGGCGTTGAGTTCTGCCTTGCCTTGTCTTGCCACTCAACACTTCCTATCTTATTATATGCGGGATAGAGCGTGAAGCTGAATAATAATCATTAACATTGAATATTTCGGTCAAGGCTCGGTAATAATTACTCGGTAATAACAACTATAGAAATAATATAAGTGCTTAGGTCCCCAAACGAAATTAACTGTTAAATACAACGATATTAGATTCTTAATAGGTTACCTATATTACATTTTTATTTAAAAGAAAACATATGATTAATGTTGAGGTGACAGATAACATCCAGGTCTTCTCATCGCTCATCTGGACGTCTAGTTGGTATAATAATACATTTCATAAAAAAAAACATCACTCTTTTAGCTTTACGTCTTTTCTACAATAGTCTGCCTGCCCTGCTATATTCAGGGTATAATAAAGTTAAAAAAATGTGGAGATCGAACCCACGACTATACCATATAGAGTCAGACACTGCCACTAGCACAATAGCGTCTTAAAACTATTAAATTCGGATCTAATACCATTAGAAGTTAAATTTCATGCGAATTTCGATGAGATAAAGCTACTTCCACTTCATTAAACACAGACTACATTTAACTAAGAACACGTTATCAGGAACAGGAACTAATGTGATACAGTACGATAGCGAGGGGAAGGTTTAAATAGAAATGTTAACATTACAATAATATACGATATATATTTATTTATTTACTATTAATTATTTGGTATGTTAAGTGAGATATGTATAGAAATAATAATCAATTTTATGATTCTAGGGTCGATTAGTAGTAGTACGTATTCGTTGGCTTATCGCTCACTTCCCCGAATTGCTAACGACGTACCTACTACGTCACAGTGCAGTGGTGCTGTTTCTTTCTTGCATTACTCATCACATAACGACGCCACAGTACCTGTCTCTTTGTCGCTATGTTGACTAATAAATACTTAATGCAATTTCTCTCATTTTAATCTATGCGTCAGAAACCACGATACAGGACTGTATGCTAGAACCCGCAATAATAAATCGCTTTCTACAAAATGATTTTCTTATTACAATCTTTATGAATTTATTTAGTCTAAATACTTCCATTGTATTTTTTATTATATAATATTTCAAATAATGGTGCGCCGACGAAACAATATTTTTTGTTAAATAGTTTTAGATTTAATATATATTTTTGATTTATTTTTTAGTTGTTATTGTGGAATTTTAAACCTGCTCAAACTTGTCACAGATTTGCCATGATTAGGTACTAATGCCATTCTTTCTTTATTACTCATAAGTCGTAACAAAACAGTTCGAATATTTTCATTATCACTTCCGGTATTTTAATAGGTTTGCCCCTCTACATTGTCTAAGTTAGTATAAAACGACTGTGTATCTTTTTTGGATTCATCAGGATCGGCCCGTCCGCCGAAGTGTAACCATCTCCTACGGCACGAGTCTTCCTACGGTCTACAAGAACTTGCTAATATTTCTTTGGAAATAATTATCAAGTTTTGCCTGCGCTCCAGTGTTGTAATAGCCACCTACGACCCAATGTACAGTGCACCATCACCATCACCATCATCGCCAGTGTACAACTGTCTCCCTCGGACCTCGCGGTCCCGCTTTAGGGCCCGATGACTGCCGAGGCGGATGTATTCGTCCGCCTTGGCACTGCAAATCGCCAGAGTACTTCATTTTGCAGCGGCAGCAACAAATAGGAAGGAGAGTGCCATATCTAGCAGCCACCTGATCGCCGCCGGGGTACCACAGGGCAGTATCCTCTCTCCTGCCCTCTACTCCTGGTACACAGATGACATCCTATCACAGCAGGGCTCGATGTTGGCACTCTATGCCGACGATATCGCCCTGCTCACGAAGAGCTTGAACCCGGAGCACGCCACCGTCAAACTACAGCGCACCCTCGACCTACTACCGGGCTGGATGTCGGAGTGGAGGCTTACTCTCAACGTGGCCAAGACCCAGGCCATCTCGTTTGGGTGCCGCCGAAGACCGCCTCCTCCGCTGAACCTGCTCGGCCAGCAGGTCCCCTGGTCGCGCGCCGCTACCTACCTCGGCGTCATCATCGATCGCCAAATGTCCATGACAAAACAAGTAAGGAAAGCCGCCATCACCGCCAAAGCAGCGCTTTTTATGTTGCGCCCGCTCCTCCGCTCGCGCCTTCCGCTGCGGACTCGACGAGTGCTTTACAATAGTTTCGTGAGGCCACACCTTACATATACAGCCCCGGCCTGGTACGCGCTCGCAAGTGCGCCCCAGCGCAAGGTTCTACAGGTGGTCTAAAACGTTACCCTCCGGCGCGTTACCCGGGCTTCCCTACTACGTCAGAAACGCCACACTCCAGCGCGACCTCAAGATAGAGAGCCTGGAGGTACACATCGGCAGGCTCGCGCGCTACGCATTCAGCCGAGCCGATGCTTCGGACCACCTACATATCCAGGGCATCGCACCGTAGCATACCAGGCCGCCAGACAGGATGCGCCTTCCAAGGGATATCCTCACCCTACCCAATTCCGACTCCTGAGCTGCCTATTCGGTCGCTGGTCGCCTAACCGTGAGTCTCACCTGGCTTGGCTGACCGCCCAGGGGGCACATAACTCATCCCTTCTTATAATTATCCTCCCTCACCCAAGTTTGACCTCCCGTCAACCCACTCTTCCCCCTTGGCTCCCAGGCCATCCCATAACGACGCGGCTATAGTGATAGCCGCCGAAAGGAAACCACAGTAGAAGGGCATCCGCCTTGGCACTGTTGCCCGGCGTAAGCGCCGGATAAAAGAAGACACAGTTGGATTCATCACTAAGTTGTTCAGTGTCTTCTTGTTAAGAACTATTGTACGAGTGTTGTCTAGTAAGTGCTAGCAACATGGAAACCATTATGGATGTGAGTATTACTTTTTATTCATGTTATTTTGTTTTTTACTGTGATTTTTTACAATTTGTTTTTTTAGCACTCTCTAACGTTCTTTAGATAGCGTAGAAATTTATGTTATTTTATACTCATTTTCCTTTGTATTCATTGTTGTAGCTTACGTACGAGTGGAAGTAATGGGCATTATTGCTATATAAAAAAATTATCTCGTTTAGTGAGTCATCAGGTCATCACGAAATAATGCCATTTACTTCCACTCGTTATGTAAAGTAAATTAATATGAATAGGTTTGAGACACTTTGTAAAATATAATGGACCAACCACAGAGTTAGACTTACTCAAAGCATTGTATTCCAGTCCATAATTAGTCTTTTTGTTTAAAGTGATATTTTTTTAAGTTTGGTGCACTAGAAATTTCTTTGGTGATACTATGTACCAACTTTCGTGTAAGTTGGCGGTGGTTATTTTTGTTATTTTTCTTGTTATAATATTTGACCCTCACATCTGCATGTTTCCAGTGCTCCTCCGGTGGTACATCAACCAGTTTTTTCACTTCAAATATCTCAATTTTTATGAGATGTGTTGCATTGGATCCATCATCTTCGTTGGTACTAATATATGAGGTACCATCGTTCGTCGCTCGCCCCACCGATGAAGAACGTAGTTTTGTCTTTTTTATCTTCGGAAGTTCTTGAAAGAACTCGTTTAGAGAGTCACTGCTCTTTGATCTCTCTCGTTTCTTGATAGGGTATGGTGAGGTACGTTCATCGTCAGATGTTGAAAAGTAATACTGTTTATACGTGTTTTCTTCGTATTCTGTATTATTCCCACCCACGCAGCGCGTAAGCTACAACAATGAATACAATAAATTGCATTGTTTATGCTGAGTTTCATTATTTAATACAAATAGACAAGCACAGAAACGTAAGTGTAGATTTTAGTTCTTAATTAACAGTAGGTCTTCTTATAAAACAACATTCTCCATTTTATATGTTCAATGTATTTGATAGCTTTTGTGTGATATAGACGTAAATGTCGTCGAGAAGTAATACTGTTTATACAGGTTTTTCTTGTATTCTGCATTATTCCCACCCAAGCAGCACGTAAGCTACAACAGTGAATACAAAGGAAAATGAGTATAAAATAAAATAAATTTCTACGCTATCTAAAAAACGTTAGAGAGTGGTAAAAAACACAAGTTGTAAAAAATCACAGTAAAATACAAAATATCATGAATAAAAAGTAATACTCACATCCATAATGGTTTCCATGTGGCTAGGACTTACTTGACAACACTCGCACAATAGTTCTTAACAAGAAGACATATTTATTAATACATTCACCCAATCTCTCTCATCCTTTTTCCATTTGTATGCAGACGATTTACAAGTTTACGTTTCTGCTCTGCCTCGTGACATTGATGAAGCTATTGTTAAACTTAATTGTAATTTAAATAAAATTTGTATCTGGTGCAAATCCTATGGGTTACAAATAAATCCTATGAAATCCCAAGTTATTTTAATTGGTAGTCCTGGGCAATTATCTCAATCCTAATTGATAATTCATTTTCCTGGTCCGGTCAAATTGCCGAAGTTAGTAGGAGAACCTTTGCTACAATCGACTCATTAAAGCGCTGGAAACATTTTATACCAATTAAGACCAAAATATCACTAGCCCATGCCCTTGTACTTCCTATTTTGGACTATGCAGACAGCTGTTACCCGGACGTTACGGAGGATCAGCTTAATAAGCTGGAACGCTTACAAAATATGTGCAAAAGATTTATCTTTAGCTTACGTAAGTTTGATCACGTCTCAGAGTACCGTACGAAACTCAAATGGCTTACTATTAGACACCGCCGCAACTTGCACATCCTCTCACTCCTTTATTCTATCGTCTATAATCCTTTCAGTCCTTCTTATCTAAAATCCCGGTTTCATTTCTTGGGCGCTGATACATCCTCTCAACTTCAACTTCGATCAAGATCTGACAACCGACTAAAGTTTCCAACTGCTCACACGCGCTTTTATGGTGAATCCTTTTCTGCGAAAGCGGTAAAACTCTGGAATATGATTCCTTCAGACATTCGTCACTCCAAATCCCTAGTTATATTCAAAAGTCGTCTAAGTATTTTCTTTGCTTACAATAACTATGTATTTATTTATTTGCAATATAGTATGTATGCATGTATATATGTATATATGTATGTATGTATATATATGTGTATATCTATATGTATGTGTCTATGTGTATGTCTATATGTATTATGTATGGTATGTACAGGTTTAATATTTATTAAGTTTACTTAAGTTTGCACCACATTTTACCCTTACTCTTAGATGTATCCTATCCTTGGATTGGTTGCCTGGAAGAGATCACTTTTAGTGATAAGGATGTCCTGAAATATTCATTGTAATTCTTTTCGTAATGTGCAATAAAGACTTTTATTATTATTATTATTAACTTAGACAATGTAGAGGGGCAAACCTATTAAAATACCGGAAGTGATAATGAAAATATTCGAACTGTTTTCTTACGACTTATGAGTAATAAAGAAAGAATAGCATTAGTAATAATGGCAAATCTGTTACAGTTATGGTAAGCTTAGCAACCTTTGGACTAGTTGCTATTATATTTAAAAACTAAAATTACTTATTTTTGCAAACATAGTCATAAATAATAAGTATTCGTGATATAACACCCTATAGGATTTTGGCCACAAGTCAATAGGATAACGGAAGGGTTTACGCTTTTATATAAATGCGACAGAGTATAAGGGTGGGCTTATCTAACTTAAAGCTGGCCAATGTGCTTTTATCATATATTTCGAAGTATACATAGAAGAATATACTTATTATAACATGTTTTATACATCTGAATTTATTGATTTCTTTAGCTTCACCTGTATCACGTTTGCAGCAAAGTAGGCAGAGGAAACCTAGCGTTAAGTTCCCGGCCAGTTGAGCGTGTTGAGTAGGGGAACTTTACCATACATTGAGATGTGAAGTTAAGTCATTCCCCTGAGGGAGAATCAAACCACGACCGTCGTGTTTAAAGTCAGACGCTGACCCGCTGCGCCACGACGGGCTCGCATATCTACTGATCACTACATGTAAATAGGTAATATAAATAAACTCCTGCCTGTCTCTCGGTTCACATGCATAAATATTTGGGCGACGGTCGGGGATTTAGGAAAAGATTTCTGCCGCCTGATATCGGGTAATCCCAGCAGCTTGGGGAACCAGTATGCTTTTACTAT
Organism: Heliconius nattereri; assembly: GCA_013403645.1. Lineage (NCBI taxonomy): Eukaryota > Metazoa > Arthropoda > Insecta > Lepidoptera > Nymphalidae > Heliconius > Heliconius nattereri. The sequence continues at coordinate 2,292,181 of JAAIXI010000230.1, forward strand.
ATGTAATGTACCTATGTTTCATAGATTAGAAAAAGTAACACGTTTTTTCTTTTTTAGCTTCCTACTGCTGCAGATAGAATCTAGAAGTGTTAAGACACTTTGTTCCCCACTTTCCCCTGAATTTCGAGCCTTTGGGTGTTGAGTTTAGCAAAGAACTTGTAAGAAGTTTATAATTATTATAATTCAAATTAGATAAAAAAACTAGTTTTTCAACTTCATGCTTCTTTATCTCGCATAAGTAGAAAAAAGCCAGTGGTATGATTCTACTGGGTTCAAAGTGGCGGGACTCAACGCCGCGATTTGCCTTACCAGAGCGAGGAAATGGTAATGGTAATTCATTCCTCCGAGTTCGAAATCGATCCCACTACCATCACATTGACAGTCAACGCTATTCCACGACGACCTCAAAACAAATATAATAAATATTTCTTGAGTACTGGCCCAATTAACTTTGAATGTTTTTAAAACTCTTTACATCCGTGCTTTACACAACGATTCGAAAAATAATAAAAAGAAGATAAATCAAACGATTTTCAATTAAAACTTGAAAAAAAAAAAATTAAATTGGAACTTCCTAGACGTGAGGCCTTCTTTTCTATAACTTTACTTTTAATTAATAGAACTAAAGAAATAAGTATAAATTGAACAATTTCTTGAAAACTTGATGAATTAATTATTATTTTTCCGCCCGATTAATAGTAAAAGTAGTTTTGATTATATATTATATGGACGTAAAAGACCGTTCAAAGTGGAATAGGTTGAGTAGGAAGGCAGACCCTGGTAATAGCCGGGATTAATGCCAGGAAGAAGAAGAGTAGTTTTGATTATAATATTTTCAGCGTAAAATTATCATTACAAATGGCGGTGTGTCGTGATATTCGAACTTAATACTGTAAGATGAAGACTTTACTCAGATGGTCGTTGCCTAGACAAGACCCAACAGTTGAAAGAGATTCTTGTACTAAATGGTTTCCTCGCACATTGTATAATAATGATGCTATTGATATATTTTATGGTCAAATATTGTATACATTACTACGTATTAGTAATACATTCAAGAGGACAATACAGAAAATGTTCAATGAAGTATATACTTAGGTGTTTGTTTTTTTGTATTGAGTAATTGGTATAGTATGTATCAGTAGACATGATGGTTCTGGGTTCAATTCTCGCATCAAGTATCTTAGTGATGAATATAATCATCCTTGAGTGTGTAAAAACATATTAAAAATAAATAAACACATTACAAAGTATAATTCCATTTATAGGCAGATATAATATGGTCCAATATGTTTCCGATATTATTTAATTGTTTTCCAAATTGGTTAACAAATAAATCATGATAAATTTATAAAAAAAAAAAAACAAATATACTGATATTTTAAAAGCACTTTAAAACGACAAATTCAAACGTTTAGGTATATTATATACATACATACCCTACACCTATAAAATAAAAAACATGAAATATCACTTTTAAGTTTCCAGAAACTGTAGGTAATATGTGTTAAAATAGTGGATCCTTCGAAAATGCATTCTTTAATAATGGTAAGAGATTGTCACGTCACACTAGTTATTAGTTCTAGAAGTAATTTCAAAAGAATCGATAAAGCGTTGAGAAACATATTTAGTATTAAATATAAGGTAATTTGAGATCGATATTTACAGTACTAAGGCCTGTCGCGGCGCAGAAGCACAAAGTATGACTGCAAACGCGACTGGTTATGGGTTCGATCCCCACTCGAAGAAACAAAATATTTATTTCAATTAATATTTTCGTTTATTCACTCTGGTGTCGAGGCAGAGCGCAGCGTTGAGTTCGAACACTCAATACGCAATGCCTAATGAATTGCACGAAGTGACTTAACACAAGGGTTCCTTCGCCTACTCTAGAGAGTGTGAAGATAATATTTACAGTATGATTGACGAGTCGTAGTCGTACATTGGGGTGTATTTGGTTACTTACTATTCACTCTCCATTACAGTAGGTGTAAAGGATCCACCACCTGTTTTCTGAATATTTTTCTGAAAAATATTGAGGGACTAGAAAAACATTTTAAAATAAATTAAAGCTTGTATTAGTATTTATTTGGAAAACATATAAGAATAGGATTTAAACTTTATGAAAACTTTTCAACTACCACAAGATGTGATATTTTATAAGTATTGAAAATTAATATTTTTATTTTCATTTACTCTTTTAAAATGTCAAATATACTGTATTTGCTTTGTCTATCTGTTCATCAGCACACTTCTTTTTTAAATCTTTTAGTGGATTTTCATTATGATATTTTTTTTTATCAGATGCTATCTGTAAATAATTTTTTTTTAACATAAAATTCCCACAACTCTTCTAAAAAAAAATGTTCTGTTTAGAAATTACTAAAGTTTATTTTATCATTTAAATGAGATATATAGTAATACTACAGAGTTATATTAAAAATATATAAATTATTTAATAATTTTAAAGACAACATACACTGTCATTATTTGCCACTTCGTCAACCACAGTTGGCTTGGCCTGGCTACTAGTGGATGGTTGTAAAGAAAAGTCTTCATTTGTTTAAACAGACAATAGCTCCAAGTATCGTTTCTCCTAAACATTTATGTAATATTAGTTATGATATTTCTGTTGTTTCTTCTATTAATTACAATTTACAAATGTTTTCGGAAATGGGTATACTGATATAATTTATTATTAACACCTACATTTTTGATTGCAGAATATTTTCTTGCGAGATGCTTAATCTATATAAATAAAAGGACTTGTCCTTACTGACTGAGGTAAGACGCACGCACAGCCGTAAGCGCTGATGGTAGAAACGTGTCATTTGGACAGATGTTTACTTTTGTAATCTGGACATCCACTAAGAAGGGATGTACATCCCCTTTAAAAAAAAAACCTTAAAGGGGAGAAATAGAGGTTGAAAGTTTGTATGGAAAAAAAAATTAATCGGCACCGATTTTTATAACATTGTAAATTCAGATTCTTAAAAATATTTTATTGAACACGTGTTTCACGGTTTTTTAGAATTTACCCCCTAAAGGTGCCAATTAGGGGTTGAAAGTTTTTTATGGAAAATTGTTTAAATCGCCACCGATTTTTATAAAATTTGAAACTTAAGACTATTAATAATACCTATTTCATTGAACACGTGTTTCATGGTTTATTGGAATTCACCCCTAAGAGTCCAAATAAGTAGGCGAAGCTGCGCGCCTCCGCTAGTATTATTATAAAAATGTTTAAGCATGTGTTCATCTCTTGGCCCAGTCGTACATAAGTACTTATGCTGTTGTATTCCATAACAACGGATTTCCAGGCTGCCTCTATCTGTTGCACAAAATATGCCCCTGTCCTCTTGCAATCTATAACGTTTTGGTATCTGAAGCATAATAATAAAAGGTAGAACTAATATTACAACAATAATGCTATATATATATTGAGAACAGTGTAACAATGTTATTGAAAATACTTATGTACTTTGAAAGCAGATAGTTTTTCTTCTAAAGTGTAGTTAGTAGGGTGAAGATGACCGCTTAGTTTTTTAGTTTTTTATCCATTTTAGAGCTTATTGGAAATAAGTGACACTCTGCTGTTAATATTTATTTTCCGGTTGACATTAATAATCCGTTTTATTTAAAGATGTGAAACACAATCAATTACTTTAATTATGAATATTTTAATATTTGAAATTATTAGAATAGAATACATTTAGGAATGTTAATTTTGTTTTACACTCAAATTAATACTATAATATGTTGAGCTGAAATTAATATAATTAATTTCAGTTTAACATATCCGATACTCGATCTTGAGATAAGCAGTCTAGAGAGACATGAAAATGTTGATAATATTAATTATTTTAATAAAATTCACAATATTTTGGTTAGATATTTGCATTTCAACTTTATTTTCTTTATAAATGTAAAAGTACTTTATAAATGTAAAAGTATTTTTTTTAATGAATTGTTGTATTTTACTGTTTTCTATTATTATATTCCCGAGGTTGGCAGCACTGCTTACGGTTACAAATTTAAAATTTATTTTCTCCTTCGGTGTTCCCGTCGTCATTACATGTACTGTAGTAGTGCTTTTGTTTTCAAATTTTTCTTTGTTTCATCTTTAGATCTTATATAATGGGTAAATATTACTTCTAATATTTACCCATTATATAGGACCTAAAGCAATAAATATAATAAAATTAGCAATAAATATTACTAATTTTAATTTGTTTATAAAAACATTTAAATAATCCACCTACGTAATAAATAATTATTAACATATCATATTGACTTTAGACTATTTCAATAGTCTAATTCAATAACATCTTAAAAGTTCAATTGATAATTTACTACATGAAATTCTTTGGATTATATTACGTTTCTTAACTTCACCATTAAAAAATGCTTTTATTCTAATTATTTACAGAGAAAAGGCAAATGCAAGACAAGACAATGCAGAAGCGCGAAGCTAGCGAGGTACTGTTTCCAGTTTTGTATCAATCCTAACCATGCATGTCATGGTAGGTCGGATCTGTAATGTACATTACATATTTTAAAAAATAGGAGTAATATTTTGAGGAATCATTTAGTGATGATTTTTCTATTAGAAAAAAAATTATTAGCATCTTATATTGAAATCTATCACCATTGGTTTTTGGTTTTTTGTTATTAGTTTTGACACTACAACTAAATGTACAATGTACAAACGAAGTTAATACAAAAACAAATAATGATTGACCGGGGAAACTTATAACAATATTACTAGATGAGTCGCCATCGGTATCTATAGAGAAACTTATTCCACAGGATATACACATGAACAGGCAGTCAAATACTACTTCTGCAAGTAGTATTGAAAATATTGCCAATCAAGCTTCTGAAAGCAGTTCTAGTACAAGCTTAACTGTGGTTTAACCGAGGGGTTTAACCGAAGTGATCGTGAAAATCCCGCGGGTGAGATTAGTTTGTTTTTTTTTCCATAAAACACTGTTTTATAGTATTTGCCTTATTAAACCCAATAGTTTGAGATCAATTCCGGAAGGTATACCTATACAGTGTTATATCAGCACCACTTTGAATGAAACCACAGCTTTAATTACTTATAAAAGCCTAATAGGTACAATTAAAAAAATCGCAGAAATGAAAATCTTTTTTTCAAACAAAATAAATAATAAAATTATCTTTGTAAAATAAATTGCCATTTGTAAGGACGGCGCACGCACACATAAAGCTATCAAAGGGAGACCTCCGTACACGTCTCATTCCGAAATCGAGTCATAGGTATTGGCGGTAAAGTTCAAAGTTGTTTAATCTTTAGTAATATTTTTGTATATAATAAATCATATAAATAATAATAAAAAGTTAATAAAAACTAATAATGTCATGAATCTGCTTCGTTATTTCTCCTTGCATTAACCCACAGTGGAGCCCACAGGTTCAGTAAGAGTCATTTGCGAACAATCTCCTTATATAGATATATAATAATAATAATAATAATAAATAATAATAAATATTTATTCAAATCAACTTAATTTTTTACAAATTGCCTTAAGTGAAGAGGAGTGCGTTGGTAGCCGTATTTTAGACATTTGAATCACTTAGTTATAAAAAGAAAAAAGAAACTAGACTTATAAAACTATTGCTCGATGTAACAGAGTGTAATTATTAGCCGGGTATAACATCTAGTATGTGTGAGTAGGTGTATGTGCGTGCGTGCGTGTGTGTGTGTGTACGTATGTGTGAGTGTGTGTGCGTGGATGTGTATGTGTGTCTATGTGTGTTTGTATGTGTATGTGTGTGTGCGTGCATGCGCGTGTTGTGCTTTTAGGTATGAAAGTGTGTATTTTTTAGAAAAGAAAATTCTCATTTCAATGTAGGACAATTTGTGAATCCAAGTTCGAATTATTTTTTTGCATTTAATAAAAGGTAATGGATATATATACTTATGTTTATTGATTTAATTATAAATGTGGCCACTGATAAAGTAAAAATGCGTGCGAGCGGACCTCGTTCTGGAATACAAAGGTTGCAGCTAGGCCGAAAAACAATGCTTCTATGCTTGCGGAGTATTACGAACATTATGAAGAGCTTCCTGACTGATGGAATAGAGGTGTCACGGTAGAGTAGATCCGTACCGTAACGCCTAGGTTTTCGTAGCATAACTTTCAATATGGCTCTTTGAGCACGTTCTAAAGAAAGTAGTGCGTTTTTGCTGGCGCCCCCCCAAACGACAATGCAATAGCTTAGAACACTTTGTACGAGGGCATAATATACGGTGAGTAGGATGTCAGAATCACATGAATTTCTTAGTTTTTTAAATACTGGAATTATTTTACGTATACGGTGGGCTAAATTATAAATATGAAGTGACCAGTTTAAACAGCAATCGATAGTAATACCCAAATATTTAATATTGAAATCGAGAAAGATCAAGACAACTGCAGTCGTTTTGACGAGAGCAAGTATGCGCTTTGATAACAAAGTCAGAAGTCGGTTGGAAGCTGAGTCGGGGAGAGAAAGCCACAAATTTAGTTTTATCAATGTTGATAGTCAAAAGGTTGTCGTCATACCATTGTGTCACCAATTTGATAGCATTCTCAACAGAGACATGAGGATCACTATGTAGATCTAGTAATGCCGCAGGAGAAGGTGAGATCTGTTTAAAACAAGTAATTTTATTTATCCACGTCCCTTTTGGATTATTTTTATATCTCAAAACTTCATTTTTCTCATAAGCAATCTTTACTTTCTTTATCAAGTTAGTACAAAAGTTACGGTATCTGGTGTAAGTAACTCTTAGTATCGCATTGGTCGGGTCACGTTTAGGTTTTTGATGCAGTCTGTCACGGTCTCTAATACGTCGTACAAGTCCCGGAGTCAACCATGGCTTGGTTGGACGTTTTCGATGTGAGACTTTAATTGATTTTGAGTGAGCAGTTATAGCATCAGAAATTATATTAGTCAGGAGGGTAGCGGCTGTATTGGCATCAGTAGAGTTAAGCACACATGTATAATCAATCTCAGAAAGAGATTCACATAATGACGGATAGTCTAATCGAGAGATAGTAATTTTAGACCTATCATTTTTATATTACATAATAAGCACAAAACCAGCGGCGCATGATCAGTCACATATGAATCCAGAATATACGTAGCTGCGTGTCTGTTGGTTCGTAGCATTACATGATTAATGCAATTTTCGTTACGAGTCGGAAAATTGTGAGCGCTTAAAAAGCCGTGGAATGCCATCATGTCCAAATATGTGCCAAAATTTAAGTCAGAACTGTTTGGAGCGATATTAATATTCATATCACCAATTACAGCTACAGATTTGATGTGCTTAAGGGATGAAAGACATAAATCAAGGCTATTACAAAAGTGACTGATGTTACTGCTAGATGGTGATCGGTAGACTGTCATTATAGCATATTCGTTATTACATTTGAACATAAGAGAACTAGCATCGGATAGTGCAAACTTACTAATTGAATGCTTTATTGTTGATTTAATGTAGAATATAGCACCATCGTTTTGGTTCTGATAATCCGAACAATAGGAAGTGTATCTTTCAATACAAGGTGGATTTGTTGTATTAGAAAGCCAACATTCAGTAAGAATCAGTACATCAAACCTGATACAAATTCTCTCGAGGAGAATAGCAAATGCGTCGTCGTCGTTACAGGATACACTACGAATGTTGGTATGCATTACAGTTAGAGAAGTATTAGATATATTAATATGGTTACCCAGGTCTTCAGGAGAACAAACCATGGCATCAGATATTTGAGCAGAATCTATGTCATTAGATATGTCATTTAAGGGCAGCATTGTAACCAGATGGTCCATTTGGGCATTTCTTTAGTAAGTACGAGCTGAAACTTATTTGATATCTTGTATTTGGACGCAATGTATTCTGATAGAGTGAGTGTAGATGGGCTATGTGTGATTTTGTATTTAGCAATATGGCAAATTGAAAAGTGTTGTGAGAGAGTGATAAAAACACAATTTTATAAGATGGACAATTACAATAAGTAAAATGCAAAACAGTCATGTATAAACAAAAAGAAATTACAAATATAAACTGAGTCAACCATAAAAAAAATAATACAAATATTGTGAAAGTACAAAATTATAGCATAATATAGTAAACACGGTAATTACAGCTAGTCACAGCCTAGACGAGGAAAGGAGGCGGGCCAGATCGTTCTCAGTGTCCTCAGTGTCTTACGGAGAAAAACTCTTCCATGAGCTGTCCAGCAAATCTTATATATATATATATATATATATATGATTACTATATAAGGAGATACTACATATACATATATTTATATATATGTATATATAGTTTTTATGTAGAGATGGATTCAAATATTAAAAAAAAACCAGTTTACCTTTCATAAAAAATATCAGTTTTACAACACGAAAAGCAATAAAAATCGAATCAAACGTGGTGATAAATGAATTATGAATTCGTTGTTGTCGATCCAACTCTATTATTAAGTTATGTATGTACAGTAGTAGTGTTTGTTCTATCTCTTGTAGATATATATTTGTCGTCTCGGGAGTTCGGCGGAAAATGTGGAACAGTGAGAGTGACTAAGTTGCAATATATAGAACATAGTAATGAGTCACTCAGTTTCTCTTCTTATTGTATAGTATAAAAAAGTAAAAAGTGGTAACAAAAAAATATATCTTTAGAATAATAATTAATATTGCTCTACATATCACATTAATAATTATGCTAAGTACCCTAGAGGTGACGCATCCTATTTACGTCATTACTCAATATCGAGATGCTTCTGCATCATATCCATTAAATTAATAAGTCACACCCATTTAATTAATGGCAAATATAAAGACGGTATTTCTTTAAGGCTAACTATCCTATAATAAAATAAAAAAGGGATCTCTTTTTTATTACCTGTATTCTATAATTGTGTATATTAATATTTTTATTACCGGTCAATTTCCTTCGTGTGTTTTCCATACAACGTGACATTGGCGAAATGAATTGTGCTCAACTGGCACGCTCGAAACGCCATATATCAAGAATTCAATTCAATTCAAATAAAAAAAAACATATATTTTTTTAGTATATAGAGCTTAGTAACTAGCAACTTTAAGTAATTTTCTGCACAGTTATATTTATTATCGGATACTCATGTCGTAGAAATAAATATATCGATTCTCACTCGAAGGAATGAATTAGTTAATATTTTCATTTCTTCTTGTGTTCCACCACTCAACACGCAATGCCTCGAAGTGTCTTAACGGGCCTCGTCTTTTCCCCTCTACCGACCCTCTTATATGCGGGATGGAGCATGAAACTAAGGAAAGATACCCCACACTTAAGATCTAGCATACGATAATTTTATTCTTACCTTTTATATAGGACTAGAGTATTTACGTCTGTACACAACCACGCAAAAGCTATTGTCACACCCGAGATACCAATAATTTTCTTATCTTTATAGCAAAGATAAGAAAATTATTGGAAAATATTTAGGCGATAATAATTTATTTAGAAATATCTTTTCAGTGGAAACAAAAATAAGAGGGCATTAAAAATATTTTTCATAAAGTCATATATTTCTATGATAGGATTCCGGGATTCAAACCGGAAGTCCAAGCAGTCCGTTTCGCCTAAGCACTACCCGTACTTTTTTTATTGTGGAAACCGGATTTTATCCATAGAAGAGAGAGAAGGAACTGAAAAACCCTCCGACTCATACAAAAAAATGAAAATACTGTACAATACCTCTAAGGTCACATCCAGTTAGAGTGTCAGTAATGTCAGTTTACATGGAGCTCGGTGTAAATTGAGGTGTCGTTTCATAAAGTACCTGCCAGTTTGTCGGTCGATGGCGTTTTGATTAATCGTCCTTTGTCAATAACACACTTCGTCCATTATCTTGACTGAAGGTAACCAAAGGTTTAGGTTAGAAAAAACTTGAGAGTCATGTTAGTAAATTGTCGGATATATGTAATATATATACATTAAGAAAATAGTAAATACAAAACGTTGTATTAAAATATAAGTAAGGTATATATTTTTAGAGTTTATTTAAATAAGAGGCGGTGAGTCTTCAACCATTATATATGTAAGCAGAAATATCGGGAGATTATAGATTTATATCAAAGATCATCTCATAGATTCTGCTATCCCTCTGTTTTTAGCTTCACCTTGCACGTAAATAGCAAGTCACGGCAGCCATAGGGAATCTAGCGTTAAGACATGCCACTGTCCACTTTCCGCCAAATTTCGAGACATTGCATTTTGAGTCGAAGAACTCAACGTCACGATATGTCTCGTTACCAGGGTGAGGAAGTGAAAAGTACTCAATTCTCCAAGTGGTGATCGAACTCCACAACCTTCACGCTTTTTGTTTTCTAACACAAAAATATATTTATATATAATAAGGTTTATAAAAAATCAATTAACACTTTACACCTCAAAGAGGAATTCTAGACAGCATTTTTCAAGTACTTATCAAAGCGCCTACAGCTATATGATGAATCGCCTTTTGTCCCTTACACGTCGCGCCCATTATCTCCCCAATGGCAGGGAGGTAATAAAAAAATTTAGAGCATCTTGATAACTCTTTTAATGAGATTTTTTTTATTTTTCTCTTTAAAATCTTTTTATAAAGCGCTAGCCTGCAATGTCCATATGAAAAGAAATAAAAAAATCCTTTAGTTTTCTGTACAAACGTTCGTGTGAAATTCAGGGTTATTTCGAAGATAGGTTCAGCAATTCAGAACACTAGTGCATCTAAAATTGGTATAACGAATCCGAGCGTAAGGTAGTACAGGTAGTCGAATAAAACCTGGCAGATGCTCTTTGCGAGTCTGGCCAAGTGCGAGTCGCACAGGAAAGGTTCCTTACCATTGTCAATAAAAACGACCACAAGAATCACGTTTATTGTTATAGCGGCAACCGAAATACATTATCTGTGAAAATTCCAACTGTCTAATTAATACGGTTCATGAGAAAAAGCATGACGACAGACGGACAGACAGCGGAGTCTTAATAATAGGGTCCCGTTTTACCCTTCAGGTAACCCTAAAAATTGTGAATTAAGTAAATATTTAATTCTGATAATTATGATTGTGGATTCAATCACTGTTCTGGGATATTATTAAACTTTTTTTTTTGTTTACTCACATTTATCGTAAAAAAAATTTAATTCCTCGCTCTGCTAACGAGATAAAGCACGGCGTTGAGGTCCGCCACTTAATAAGCAATGTCTCTAAAGCGGGGCGTTGAATTCTGCTACTCAACACGCAATACCTTCAGAATTCGTCGGAAAGCAGGCAACGAAAGTGTCTTAATGGGAATAAAAAGTCTTAAAACTAGGTTCCTTCTTCCTACCCTGCTATATGCAGGCTAAACTAGAATAAAAAAAACGTCGGACATTTTAGGACTTGTACTCGCGATCGTTGTAGAATGGAGAGCTTAATTAGCTAGAGCACTGCATGCGGTGTCAAAGCGGGCGGGGCGATCAAAATTTTTATATAATATTTCAATCTCATTTTTTTTTAATTATATAAAGAACTTGTATGAAATATTTGGTTGCTACAATAAAAAAAAACTAAGTATTGAAATAAAAAGATAAGATATTTGCTAAAGCCTAGAACTGGACTTGGGTTCTATAATTTAGAACAAAAGTCCATATTTAAAAACAAACAATAATGCAATTTTAAGATAATTATTATGGTTTGTATAACTCATATAGCTTTTTTACGTATTATTTTATTTAATCTTTGATATGACAGTCGGATAGTACATAAACATAGTTACATACATACTTACATATCACCCTTCATTACCTATTATACTGACATTTCAAGTTTGATACCTTTGAGGCCAAATGTGGCGTTAAGTTTCGCACACAACTCAACAACCAATGACTCCAGAATGCCGGAAAGTTCTGAATGGAAGTGGCTTAACACTAGGTTCCCAGGTTCCCTCTGTGTACCCTGTTTTATACGGGATACATCGTGAAGCAAAAAAATATATATATCTATTATACTTATATATCAAGAGTAAAGTGTATATACAAAAATGAAATCGCTTTCTCTTCTTTCGTGTGCTATGATTCTTACGTCTCCTGTTTGACGAACCATAGGCTTGAGGGCTTAATATCGCGATCTTGAGTACATCGCATTTTTAATTGGCTTCTCTAGCATAGGAGGACTATATGTACACAAAAAAATTTTATAAATTTCTTATATCAAAATAACATTTAATTTTTAAAACGGAATCCATATTTGTCTACAATGTCCGTGTCAAAATAATTTAAGAAAATGCTTTCGTTTTCTGTACCAACGTTCGTGTTAAATTCAGAGTTATTTCAAATATAGATTCGGGAACTCAGATTTAGATTTTTTTTTTGAAAAACAAAAGAAATAAAACAATTTCTAGCAGAACAAAAGTAGATATATCTAACGTTTACAATGGCCAGAGAATGCTCAATTTGTTGATGAAACGTTCGAGTGCACTGTGCTATGTGACGACGCAGTGTTTGCAGTCCGTGCTCGCGCGGACGAGAGCGCTGCTCGAGAACGACTTCGATTTGATTAGGATTTTATTTTCAGAAACTTTATAAATATGTTAAACTTTATAATATGCCATTCGTATTCGTGACGATGTTATGGGACGGGTTTTTGGTTTTTTGTAAATCAAATACAACTAAAAATGATATTAATTCAGGAACATATAAATAAGTGACGTCCAATATTAGAACTGATATAATAGCTTATATTATTAATAGAAAAAGTTGCTTAATTTTCTTTGCTTTAATAATTATATATTACTTAACATTTTTCAATTCCTTGCATAAAAAATAGATTTTTTTGTCACATTGCTATAATGTGTGTGTTGGGCATAATTATATAAACATTACGTTTAATTTTTTTTCAACAAATTAAACTCTGCACCTTTATTACGTATAGAAAGCGTAAATATAGAAATTTTAACATTTAAAAATATATTTATTTATATAAAATTAAATATTTATTATTTATATAAAACATGTAATTGTAAAATACAAGGCTTATTGTGAGAATTCGCCTGTGATTTGTGGAGGTACGAGGCGAAGGGAAATACGAAAACATTTACAGTGAACTGTGATTGCTCGAACACAGAAGATGCATTGTCCGCTTTGATTGATTGCAGCCTTGTAACCGTTTTGTTGTGGGAATTTCTCTATTATGTAATGTAAGAAATTGTAGAAAAGTTTCTAAAGAGTAATACTGTTACTTTTTGTTTTTGTTTTTATGGATATATTTAAGTTAATCTTTCTTTTCGTATAGAAGAGAAGAAACTATTTAGCATTCCATGGTTACAACATGGAGTTGCTGGACCTGGACTCCACAAACCCAGCTCCATTCTCTACCTAAATAAATTTGAAATTATTGTTCTAGTGCCTCTTTTCACTAAATTCAAAAGGAATTGCACGCTTTGCCCGACACCAGAGCGAAGAAATGAAAATATTCTCCATGTTCTCCAGTGGCAATAGAACCCACCACATGTTCCGTTTACAGTAACACGCCTGTGCTTCTGCGCGGTGATTGGTCACAATTAATAAAAAAAAAGACATTTTGGACAAGTCACTCGCGCAAGCAATCGGGTAAATGCAACACAGCTCGACGTACAATCGTTCGTTAGTTCAATTGGCTGTAGTACTGCGGTGGACAATGCGTATATGTAATAAATAATTCACTATTTTATATAATGATAACAAAGTGCCAAATTATTTTGATTGAAAAATTGAAAATAATGCGTGAAAAAAATTAAATTAAACTAGTATATAAATTTTGTACATTTCTCTCCAAGTCTTTCAAAGGTGGCAAGAACCGGGACTGCGATTCAACAGTATTGTTGCTTGCATTATTGTCGCTATTTGATATGTAGGTCGTATTTTTATGTATTTTTCCCTTTATATAATAAATTATATTATAATTATATTAAAAAAAAATGTAAATGCAAAGTCGAAGCAAAAATAAAACTGGATGACTGGATGAAGCGAGCGAAGTAAGTGGCGAAACACTCTAGTTAATAAACTACGAGTATTTTATATATTTAAAAAAGTCAAAACATATAACAAAGTAGGTATTCATTCAATATAATTATATTTCCATTAAAAATATTTTAGTTAAAGTAGAGTATATTTAAAAATGCAGCTCCTGAATGTTTTAATTATGTTCTTTCATTACATCAGTCGAAATGTAGCACTTTGTAAAGTTTTTTATAATTCATCAAAAGTTTGTGTTTACTATTAAATCTAGATTTTATCAAATGACTACTCGAATGAATATTTAATATACTGTTGATTGTACAGATACAATATTGGTTAATAAAATCAAAGAATCTCGCGGAATCTGATTTAAAAGGAGGAGGAGTTTTTTTCCTTCTAGAAAAACTATTTAAAAAGACGCTTTTTTTTCTTCACTCTTTATCCCGCGAACAGCAGAGTAAGCAGAGATAACCCGGTATTAAAACATTCCATGACGCTTTCCACTCGAAGAAGAAAGTTCAATAATCATTTCCAGTAAAAAAGTAAGGGATTAATAAAATTTTCATACTTACGGTCCGTTACTAGAATTCATATAGGAACAGACACTTCTGATTATTTATTTAATATCTCACATCGCGTAATACTTATCTAGCGCAAAATATTTTTTTTTATGAAAATTACATATTCTTAGTTATTTAAAATTCCAAATTAAGTATTAATTAATTTTCATCCTAAAAAACCTAAATGATAGTCCTACATAATATCCACTAACGTCGTGCCCGAAATTTATCCATATACGGAGAATAAATACAGGTGAGAGTAAAAGAAGTATTCAAAATGAACATTCTTCTTATAACTGGAGACAGAGTAAGACTAAAAAAGACATATGCTCTAGAAATAGACTTTTTTAGTTCACTATCAAATTTTAATGTAAAAGATCTCCACATCCTTAATAAAATTAATATGTGAAGTAAACATAGTGCCTAGAGTCAGGTTGTAGGGCAGTATGCTAGTTTTCAATTAACGTAAAATGTAATACATGGCAGGCTTGAATCAGCTCGTAGAGTGGAGCCCCGGGCGGATGGTTTGGTACATCATATTCAAATATTCGTTTACTACGTTATAGTACAATGTTAATTTAATTTTGTATTTTCAATATTTATTTGGAAGAATTCTCTTATAACATTTTTTTAATTTAATTAATAAAATGCAAAAAAAGAACCAGTATTATACCTACTTTGATCATCCCGTCTTCCTTAAGTAATTTGAGCAAGCCGAGTTTTAAGACATTTCATTCTCAATTTTTCAGGCTTTGCGTGTTGAGTGGCGGAAATCAATACCACGATTAGTCTATCGAAGACGGTGTAATAAAATGAATGTAACGTTTTTGAAATGAGCATTACGATGTTGGCCCTAATGGCCTCCACAGCATCACAGGAGAGGCTTTGAGACGAGCTATAAGAATTCTGACCTTAGCTTAAATAAATTCAAAATATAATCCCCTAAGCTGGGATCGATTCCATAGTCATATTGTTTACATTAAGAGTCTACCCTATTGCACTATATTGGCTCACTCGTATTATCAATTATCTTTTGAAATAATCATTACTGCTGGACCTTTTGGAAAATATTAAAGAAGTGCGTTACAAATGTTAGTAAATGGGTGAGTTTATTACCATAAAATACTTGGTTTATAAATGCTTAAAAACAGTATATCAGATTCTTTAACCTTACTTAATTTTTTCAACTATTAACAGTATTAGTTTCGCCTATAATATTGTCATCACCTATTAATAATTTAATTACAAAATTAATAATTGCAATATTGATAAATTTTCAATAAGCAGTCGTAAAAATGGAACCTTTGAAAGCATTCAGGAACCGGTAGTACAGTATCATATTGGGCTCACTTCATATTGTGCCCTTATTTATGTAGAGGCTTACCAGCCCTTGTACACAAGCTATAAATAACTTATTATTAGGGTGCAAAACGAGGCTGAGGGTGTAAGGGTAGGGGGCTTTACTAATACTGTACTTGCATAAAGTGTATGTATGTTGTATGTATGGCCATTGATTTATCGAAACTTGTATTTCATGTTTGTTTATGCAACTAAATATCTAGCATACTTCTGACTGTAAACGCGATGGCTGTGGGTTCCATTCTCACTCTGGTAACAAGACAAAGCGTGGCGTTAAGTTCCATTCCGCTCAACAGTTCTTGAGTTTTCCAACTTTATTTATTTTGTTTGGTTGAACGTACTAGTAGTAAAATAAATAAATTGTATCTACAACTGAAGTTACTTCATTTGCTTTAAATATGTCATATATACACAATGAGAGTAACTAAAGTTAATTTTTAGAATTGGGGGGGGTTCATTAATTTTGTGTGTACTTTAATTTTGAACGGCAATATGAGTGTAAACGTTGATTTTTAAAATTTTACAATTTAACCCAGATCCCCCTATTGGCCTTCATCCACAGTCATACACTACTCCTTAGACTTATCATATACTAATATACTATTTGCTCAATTTATATAGTAACGAGAACAACAAGCATTATGCTCGGCTAGCAGTTGATAGATACTAATTATAACAGCATTAGAGGTAATCTGCAATATTGTATTTTCTTTTATATATTTTCATTTCGTCGTTCTGGCAACAAAAAAGCGCAGCGTTGAGTTCCACAGTTCACCATATGACACATAATGGTTTGAAAATTGGGCACAAAGTGGATAACGGAGTGTTTTAAAACTAGGTACCCCATTGTCTATCCAGATCTGCATTAAAAATCTTTAAGTAAAAAAAACATAAAGACGTAGTAAGAGTAATTTAATGGTGGCAGAAATGAACTGTGTATAATATATTCCTTATGAGATTAATTAGCTCAAAGTTAACATTTAAGTAAACATTTATATTATGTGTAAATATTAGTTTATGATATATTACAAACACCGAAGCTAATGAATAAATCTATACGTACTAATATAGCAAAACTGAATATTTCGTTAAGTTGATGGCCCTAACGCCAGGAACTACTGATTAGAATTGATTTTTTTTGTGATAGAAAATCCATTCATCGAGTAAGGGGAGGCAATTTCATCCTTGCAATGTTATACTTAGAATACGGCATGGATCTCGAGCCACAAGACTTGAAATACTTAATATTTCAAATTCGCAAATATTTACATTTAATTATAGATTGTATGGTAAATCGAATTATTCTACATACGCCCCTAATATTGTTGATAATTCACGTCACGTGTGTATTTGGGCGGTTTGCTTTTGAGATTAGTTAGTTGTCACAACAATGATTTACAAGCGATTACACGAAGACGCGGTGGCTTAGTGGTTATTTACTTATACTCGTATATCCAATTGTATATGTATTTATATATTCAAAACATATTCATAAATCACATATACCGTACATAGATATATTTGCATTTTTAGCAATTCCATACAAAACAAATTTAGTTGTAGCATAAATAATGTATTATATGAAGTTTTGAAATATTGTTTTTGCCGTATCGGTCCTTGATCCTGAACGGGATTCCATTAAGCCCATCGATCTCGAGAACTAAGCCCTTGTTTTTTCAATATTAAATCCGATATTAGATTCGTTCTGTAATAGGATTACTTGGGAGTGAACTCTTTCAGGTATGTGTTAGTGTATCATATATACTAAGCAGAGATTAACTATACGGTTGTTTTGGTATCTAATGTCATTTAGGAGAAAATTCATTCGTTGAAGTATAATTTTTGGGTAATTATTTCCTGAATGAAGTTTACTTATACTATCGTCGAGTTTATGATAGGAAGCATTTCCGGATGGCCTCTCTTGCTTTTAATGCTCCGTCGTAGCTCGTTCAATAAGATCATATTGTGTTAAATCCGGGGAACAAAGCGGGCAACAGTTACGTCAATTTTTCACATATTTTCTCGTAAATATTTCTCCTCCTTCCTTGAATCTTTATGATGATGAACGTTTTGGCTATTTTTGTCATATTTTCGGTAGTTTTCCAATTCATTCCGCCTCTGAATTTCTTCCTATAAATTGCAAACATGATAATCATGTGGGGACTCAGAAGATTGCCAACATTGTTTTTAATACTTTGTGAGATTCTTAAGAACCTTTATACTACTTAAAACCAAATTTTACGAGTTTATTTAATTTATTTTTATCGTTATAAAATAAAATACTAACCCTACATACTCTCAATTATTAACGAAGACAATCTCGACTTAAAGTAACTACTTTCAGTTCTGTGCTAAAGCTATACAACTTTGTGTAGTTCTTCCTGAAAAGTTATTTTTATTTATTTGAAATTTTTTTTCCACAACACTATATAAAAGATTTTTTTCAAAATAGGAATTAGCCAATAATAGGGACCTTGTAATTTGCGCGGGCGAAGCCGCGAGCGGAACTAGTTTTATAGAGATGTTATAATTTTTTAGAGATTTTGCAACAATGCAAATGCCCTACTTTTCCATGAAATAAATACAATTTCACTACGCAACACTTAGTCGCCTGCGCATACCGTTATGTAAGTGAGAGTATTTTAAGATTGTTCTCAAAATTTACAGTGCTAATAATATCAACTCCGATAGCCGTGATCGTCTAGTGGTTAGGACCCTACGTTGTGGCCGTAGTAACCCAGGTTCGAATCCTGGTCACGGCAGCTAACAGCTGTCCCGGCGGAGTTTATATTTTTACTTCTTTATCTATATTTTTCTCCACTTTTTTCAGAAATTTTCAATGTTAGAAGAAAACATCAAATCATTGTTTTTGATGTTCCTTCTAGTTCTAGTTTCTTCTACTCGGAATTGATTTTTGTTGTGTTGACTTTTCATTTCAGTTTGAATTTAGTTACGTAATGAAACTAAATTTTAATTGAATTCAAATATTGTCATGTGAAAAATTACATAAGCCTGACTTTTTTTGAAATTGTAATTTTGCGGAAAAAGGCCACATCTGGCGTTCCTCTGAAAATTATCATACAGGATTAGCTAATTACAAAACCGATACATTTAAAATAGAATGTATTTAAAAAAATATCATACTGTGCTTATAAAAATAAATTTAATAATATACAGATTAATAGCATGGTATATATAACATAATCTATTATTAGGACTATTTTTGGTATAAAAACCACACTTAAAAATTTTATATACTCCTTAGAAGATTCCATCTTTTCGCCTGATCCCTTTTGTTAGTCTTAATTTTAAATGAAATACTTTTGGACCCTTCCGTTCACATTACCTAACGTGAATAAGAACTTATATTTTTAAGTTACATCCTTATTTCCTAGACATCAGGTTCGTGATTGATTGCGTCGTCTTGCCCATCTTTCATACTTTTTTAAAATCTTGTTAACGATGCTTGCTACATGATACATATAAATATCGTTAAATAAAATAATAAAAAAATAATTTTTCAGATCTTAAAGCATTTTTCAAATGAAATTAAATAATCATATTATAAAATATACTATTTTTATCGTCTCAAAGAGATAAAATTAAATCCTTAAATTGTTTTAGTAACAGCATTGTTTACTAACGTGGTATGTTTGGAAAGTGCCTTCTTTTGTTATTTGATAGCCAGTGGAAGCCTCTACCACATATATAAGAAGCCTAGTCCTAGAGTACGTACCCGCAGCCTCGATAACTTGCAAGGATATGCATTGGGCTACTATGATCCTCCCTACCCGGCTCATTACGTAGTTGCTGTAGGTTTGATTCTTACTCGTGGCTTATAAACAAAGCGACTTTGGCTTTAACCTAAACAATTTGTCCGAACATTTTAAATTTCAGATTTTCTCTACTGATTTTATAAAAAGGAAGTTGCTAGCCATATACAGGAATTTCCCCCCTTGTTACAAATATTAACCAAAACTTTATGCTACATTCAGCAAAAAAAGTAAAAAATGTCCCGTAAACGAATTTTCAGTAACGCGGTGTTGGGACGATTTATTTTGTCCATAACTGAATTTTTCGGCTTTTATATTGGTTCAAGTTCATTTACATATGCATTTTTTAAGTTTAATCGTATGCATACTAAGTTTAGGCTATCATATTGAAATGAAAGAAAAAATGGCTTTCGTAGCCCAGAGGACGGAAGACGAGGAGGCGTCTTAACGTCTATTGCGGGTTCGATTCCCAATCGGGTAATTCATTATCAATTTTCTACTCCGGTAAGAAAACTTCCAAGAGTAATAAAAATATCATTGTTAATATATGATTATTGTAAATCTTACCATTAAAACTAGCGACTTTAGACTACTTTTTACTCGTTCGAGATTTTACGTGTAGTACCGTCTTACCAAAGTAATAAAAAAATATAATTTCCCCGAGTGGGAAACGAACCTACAACGTTCGGATTTATAGTAAGACGATCTTTCACTGTACCACACTATGAAGTACCACAAATGAGCTAATGAGATTTATAAACAGAAATTAATAATTTAAAAACACTAGAAAATTATTTTAAACTTTGAACAAAGACCATTATGTAATTATATAGGAAATCGTTAATATTAATAGTATTATGAGATTTACGAATTATTTACCAGTTAATATTGTTGAGGCTCAAGTGTGCGACTTTAAGCGCGACGATTGTGGGTTCGAATCCCACTCGATGTTATCCTGGAAAGTGTTAGTTAGCATTAGGTTCCCAGGTTCCTTCTGCCTACCCTGTTGTGTGCGAGATACAGTGTGAAGTGAAAAAAAATTTTGAAATTATATAAGTTTTCTACATCAACTTTATTAGGGGGCAACACACATTGCCCATTACATAAAGTGCGGTAGTGAGAGAACGGAGTGTTTAAAGCTGGATTCTCTTTTTCTAACTTTCATGGGGAGCTGTGAAATCTCTGAAACTGCGAACCTTTTTTTGAAGTCGGTTAAAATATCAAAACCTTGCTCTAAATATAATAAATAATTTCTAAAAATTTAAACATTAAAATCGGTTCAGCTAAACGTGTATGTGAGGTATCACAGACAACTTTTACATAAATAAATACAAACTTAGACCTCCTTTTTTCGAAATCAGTTTAAAAGCATTCGTATATTTATATTATTTTAAACCGAACCGAACGTTAACTAAATTAATATTAACATTAAAATAACAATTTTATAAATGTTCCAGAGAATATTATTTTAAAGTACATTTAATATAATTTCAATCATTTTGGTTATTGCCTTTGTGCAATAATAACTTGATAGAAAATAAACTGAAATTTTATTATTTTTGAGATGCTTATTTTAGGAATGAGTTTTAATTATGGTCATGGGTTCGAATCTCCTTTGGAGGAATAATTTTTTTCCTTCTCGCTCTTATAAAACAAGGCGCGGCGTTCAGTTCCAACACTCAACGTACAATGTCTCGAATTCAGGTGGAAAGTACACACACAGACTTGGATTCTGGTAAATAATTACACATAATATTATCTCGATTCCCGATATCGATTATTCTCGACGAGGAAGTCGTGGTGTAGCGGTAACGAGGATGTGACTGTAACGCGGCGGTAGTGGGCTCGATCCCCACTCGAGGAAGTAAAATATTTATTTACATTTCCATTTCATCGTTCTGGTGTCGAGGTAAAGTGCGGTGTTGAGTTCTGCCACTCAACACACAATGCCTCCAGGACTCGGCAGAAAGTGGGGAACGGAGTGTCATAACCCTCTGCCTCTGCTGGGTGTGGATACAACGTGAAGCTGATTTATTTATCATCTCAATAATTCGGTCCTTCTCTAAACTATAAAAGTGAACGCTCTAAGCCATTTAATTTGATTACTACCAAGTTTATTACTAAAGGTGACATGGACATACTTGTACTAGTATATAAATACATATGCCTGTATATATTTATCGAAGAGTAAAACGTATTATGACGTAATAAAAGCGTAGATATAAACTTCTCGTTTATGAGCATGTGTCGAGTTATTTTCGACATTTAACAATTTGGTTCCAGTACGGTACATTAATTTGAAATTTTGTAAATTAGTCCTAAATCCTTCAGTAAATTAATCCTTCAGACATTTAATTGGATATAACTTTAAATATTGTTTAATATAGAAGTGATTATATAATGACAAGAATTTCAAAAAGTTATTAATTAACGACGAAGTTAGGGTCAACGAAGGATCACCGAAACCATTTTTTTGACGTTTTACTTTTAATAATAATTTGATATACTCGTAAGCTATCGTGTCAATTCATACACAGGAAAAATTGGTTCAAACAATGACACAACGACGGTTTTGAATTCGATTCTAATTCGGGATAGATTAATGTTAAAACATATTCCGATCATTTCTGTCAGCTATCGTGCAATGTTCCAAAATAGATAGAAATTGTAAATAGAGTTATAAATACGTTCTTAGTTAATCTTCCAGAACGAAACAATACACAGAATTACAGACGTTTTATAAAAAGTTCCACAAAATTTGTCAGGAAAATCAATAAGAAGTTATAAAGACTTGTATACCACTTACACTCAGAATTATTAGATAAAAACTTTCTAATAAAATAGAGGCCAACCGTGGTGCAGAGACAAGCATGCGATTGTAAACGCAAGTTCTGCTACTCAACACGCAAAGTGTAAAACGGAAGTGGCTCACTAGGAACAGAGTATGTGTGCAACGCCTCCAGAATTCGTAAAGTGGGGATCAAAAAGTGTCTTCATGAGAACGAGAACGAGGCGTCTTAACACTAGGTTCCCGAGTTCCCTTTGCTTACTTTACTATCTGCGGGATACAGCGTGAAACTCTAAAGATGTAATAAAATGTTTAACCTTGTTACTAGATTATCAAAAAATGAGCAATAATAGGACTTTTTAGGTAAAGATACATGGTGCTATCATGCGGAAAATTGAAAGTATCCTCAAATATTTGATTCGATGATGGATGAAGGCTTATCGGGAGATATCGGGAACGTGATTTATTTGATGTTTTTAGAATTTCATAATAAAAAGGAACAAGATACCACCATTTATTATACTATATTTTTGTTTATATTTGGTATAAGTAGACTGTTAAGAGGTCAGTAATGAGAGATACAAATGGCTTGAAGTTTCTGCTTATGATTATAGCATATTATAACCGCTAATTTGCATTTAAATTTAAATATGCATATGTTGCGTATTGAGTGGTAAAACTCAATGCTATTTTTAACCTCGTTCAAAGAGCGATGATATATTTAATATTTAATTTACTCGAGTAGGCATCGAACCCGTTACCCGTCTTATTTACAATCACATGCTCGTACCTAACCTCTATAAAATGTAAAACAAAGGGAAATTGTGAAAGATATAAATAAAAATAACTATTAGATAATTTAGCTTTATAATTCGGTTTCAGTGTTTGTTATCACATATAAGTTAGGTTTCACACTACAACCTGTGAGATCAAAGAGCTATGCTTGTCGTACGAATCTCGCGTAAAAGTTTATCTTGGGAAATTAAATTGGACTTTAACTAAAATACGAGCGCTATTGAGGCTAAAGTGAGATTAGTTTATACGAGTATTTGTACAAGTACCAAATAAAAGTATTATTGGTTAATTTATTTGATTTTATTCAGAATTTTTCAGAAAGGGGGAATCGGAACACTAGGCCCCCAGGTTTGCCTGCTCTACTATGTGCGGGATACATCGTAAGGCTAAAAAAATATTTCATTTGGATATGCTTAGTTACGTCTCATTTTTCTTCTTCCAACTTCATACTTCATTCTTCATTCTTCATTCTTCATTGCTATAGCACTCCCTCGAAAAAGCTCAAATATTTTTTATGACTTTTTAATATTATATTTAATACATACCAGAATTAAGTCGTAAAATATCTTTTACAACGCTGAGGTGATAAGATAATTAAATCTTTAGAAATATATCCAAATATCATTTATTTTATTTAGTAATTATTCTTCCTTCAAAGTTATAATCGAACATCGTTTTGCAAATGTCAGTTCCAATACAAGCTTATTCTTTTCAGTTAAGCTTTTGATAAACGAGGAAATCTGTAAAACATTTACCTTACTTAGGTTATATAAGGACCAAGGTTGTTAGTTCAATTTTTATTGCCAAATAAAATAGAAATTAATTTAAATGTCTTATTCATTTCTAGTAGATAAACGGCGACGTTAATTTCTGCCATTCTACACACAATCTCGGAATATTTTACATTAGAGTTCTTCGGATTTCACTTCGTGAAAATGTTCTGGCTTCTTTAAATAAGTCTTTAATAAATTTGAAACTATTATAAATTTCCAATTTATTCATTCTCATAGTTTAACTGGAATGCACCTGAATGCTCGAGATATTTGTGTATGTTAATTTCTATAGATATTATCACAAGGTCAATAATTTAAATCTCTATATAGGATGGAATTGTCAGCACCACTTTAAATGAATCCACAGTTTTAACTACTCTATAAAAGCTTCATATAATTCACAAAAAAAAATACCAAAAATGAAAAAGTTATTTTTTCAAACAAAATAAATAATAAAATTATCGTTTTAAAATAAAACGCCATTTGTAAAGTGTAACATAGGCACGCACACTTACCTGTCAAAGTGGCAACGGCGCACACGTATGTGTGCGTCACACGAAATACAGATATGGATAAAAATCGTGAAATGATAAAAAAAAATCCTATGTCCAAACTGTTGAGGTACCTTGATTAATTTCTTTAGTTCTGGGTTTGAAATATTTTACCCTATATGCAGTTTCAGTATAAGGAGCGCTGTCTTTTCCATCTGTATATACATATATAGCCGTCGAAGTGATTGTGGCGTAGTGTCCTTTAAACCTTACTTACAAGCTCTTCTGCATATAGGTGCAGAAAATATAAAAAAAAAAATTAAGGAATGCTATTTTGATAACTAAATTAAGGAAGACAAACATTTTAATAAAAAATAATACTAAATACTAAATGCATGTTATTTAAACGTATTTTATTACAAAATACAAAAATATAAGTCAAAAATCGTAAATAAATTATCTATGTTGATAAAGTTCATATTTCCCTATTTAAAGTATTGTTAAATTGGCATTGCGTGGTAAACGAACCAACTTCGCCTCGAAAAGTTTGTTTCGACAAGGTTAGTTTAATGTTTACAAACAGTATCCGGTTTTGGGGGGGTGACTTCATTTCTTCGCGATTCTTATAATATATATATTTAGTTTATAGGCAGAGAAGACCTGGGGACCTAATATTAAGACACTCACATTCCCATGAAGGCACTTCCGTTTGCCACTTTTCGTCGATACCTCCACGTGATCTTATCTAAAAACAATTAACTTTTGCTCATATAATATCCTAGTATCGAACGATATTCTGGCTTACAACTATCTACTCGTATATAGCGTGTTTCAATTAATGTAAAATACGACACAAGACGTAGGCTCGTCTGGGGCCTGTAAGTGCGGTGCCCCGGGCTGCGGTTGACGTCGTTCACGCTGTATAAACTGCTACCGTACCTGCGGTGGTGATAATTTACAGCAGGGTTATTATATACTATTTTGGTGATGTTTCTATAGATTTTGAATTTTACTGGGGTTTTTTGGTAAATATAATAAACTTTAGTTTGGCTATAGAAAATTATTCAAGTACCCTGATAAAAGGCGTAGCTTACCATTTTAAGGACAAGGGCTTAGGGCAGCACCGACCGCAATCAATGAGCCACAGCCTCAGGGCATGGATTATATGCTTTTGAGAATCTTATGTATGAGGCGATAAATAGGCAGACCTATTATTAAATATAAGTATAGTAGTCGAAAATCTATATTTAATTTGATTGTTCTAATTTACGACGTATAGAATTGTGAAAATAACTTCTTTTTTGTAAATGCAAAGGTTCTTGATTCAATTTCCTCACAGGTAAATTATTATATAGCCAAAAACACTGAGTGCAATCACTTATCACGTAATATTTCATAAGAGGGCAGAAAGTTGAGAACGCTGTGTCTTGACACTATTTTTCTTTGCGGGGAAACCGTAATGTTAATTGTAGCAGGTCTTCAATACTTAAATCCAAATGCTCAATAAAATTAAGTCATACGAGTATGCCTCGAATCTCAAATATTTTCTGTGTCGTTGCAATTGGGTATGTTATAATTTTTCTCCATACTTTAGACGTTATTAAGAAGTTTTAATTTCATTATATTAGGATAAATGTAATTGTACAATAAGCCTTCGATAGCTCAGTTGGTAGAGCGGTGGACTGTAGAGGGACTTTAAGCTGTCATCCATAGGTCGCTGGTTCAAATCCGGCTCGAAGGATTTTTTCTTTGACAAATTGTATTTTATTAAAAACATATTAGAAGAATTTTTCAGAAATTTATTTCAAAGAATTAAAATATGTTTTTTATATTTGAGATTATATTGTATCGATATTTTAAAACGATTTCGCGAGTTTATAAATGTAATTAAAAACAGTCTTATCGAATGAATGCAACATTGCATTCGATTCCAGTCCCATGAATCGAATATGCTGGTTTTCAATTAACGCGAATGGTACTCTATGTATCAGGTACGCGCAAACATGGAATGAGAATACTTAAGTCGATTGCAAAGTACTTAAAGTACCTAATCGATATTTCTAATTATCGATTTTAATCTTGTGTTTGTACTTCAGTATGCAATTTTAATTGTGTGTACCTTATTTTAAGCGCATTTTTAATGGGAAAAAAAAAATTGATTATTATCAAGTAGTTTTATTTATATGGTTCTTTTCAATTGCTTAATTTTTTTTGGTATTAGTTAAAAAAAGTATATAATGCCTATGTCTAAAATTCTTTATTAAACAAGAAAACAGGAGTTGGGCTATTGTGTGGTGTTTTTGTTATTTTTTTAAAAATAAATATATTAAAAAAAAAATTCAAATTACTAAAATATTATACGTTTAATTTATATATATACATATATAAAAATATACGTATATATATATATATTTAACAATTGCTACAATAAAATAAATAGGCACTGAAATGGCTGCAATTTACAATTCCTAATTGCTGATTGAAAGCAAACTGCACGTCCATGTTGATACTGCGGCTACCCTTTGTGTTTAATCCTCAATGATTAGTTGTATAATGAGAGAAATAAAGAAATATCAGGAAAATAAGAAATGGAGTGTCTTAACACTAGGTTCCCTCTATCTACCCTGCTATGTACGGGTACGATAAAAAAAATATTCTACACAAACACACCTAGAAATACCATAATATATTAATATTACTCTTATTATATCAACTTTTATTTCTATTCTACAGTTATTGTAATCGCGTTAAATTCTTATAGACCTCCACTCTGTTTACGACGCCATATATAAAATAGACTTATCTTTAGAGTTTCTGTGGAATTCTTTGTTACGATGTCTTCGATAACTTCGCCGATACTTATACGATCTGCTGGGAAATAAACGGAATAATGTTATTTAGAAATAAATGTTATTATGGTACGATAGCTTTGAAGCTATTAGACGTTAGTGAGAATTTGGATATATACGAGTACAATTATTGCGGCTTCAAATTCATTCTAGGGCAAGAAGGGTCGTCAGATGGGTTATATTTGGAATAAATCATTGCAAATAGAATAAAACATTCAACGTAACGCTGAATATATCTTTGTTACAAGAAATAATCAATAGAACATAGACTTTATTAGATACCTTAAAAATACAAATTTCAAGGCACCTAGTTTCTATCAATTAAGTGCTATGAAATATTTTTTGTATAATAATAAAAATATTATAATACAATTTAAAACAAACATGAAGTGGGAATCGAATCCATAACCACTGTTAATAATTTTATTTTGTACTGTATTATAAACACTATAAAAACTTTATGAGTAAACTTCTAAGCACATCGTTTCAGTAAGCGTATACTAATTTTCAACATCACAAGTTTTGTATTAAAAGTTTTCAAACCGCTTTGCTGTATAACTTGTTAAGTATAATATCTCTAAGTTTTTCAGATATGCAGAGTTATATTAAAATACATTTAGTATTAAGAAGCCAGTTGTGCCAATACGACAGGTCGTTGATTCGATTCCCATATGAGGAAATTAAATATTTAATATTTTCTTCCTCTGGTAACAAGGTAACGCGCTGCGTGTAGTACCGCCTCGTAAAGCGCAAAACCTCCAAAATTCGGTGGTAAGTGGGGAACGGAAGTGTCTTAATCTGAATGGGGTATTCATAATTTTTTGATAGAATGAAATAATTTAGCCGACAATGAGAGTAACTAACTAGCTTACGCAATTTAGTTATTTATTTATATTTTATTAAAAAACTAAGATAATAAGAAAATAAAAACGTATCTATAATAGAAATTACACCTTAAATCTTAGTAGAATGATTAACAACAAAATAATACGACAAAATAAAATTATAACTCCGCCGGGACAGCTGTTAGCTGCCGTGACCAGGATTCGAACCTGGGTTACTACGGCCACAACGTAGGGTCCTAACCACTAGACGATCACGGCTATCGGAGTTGATAACGATTGCTCCGTAAATTGCGAATATAATCTTAAATTACTTTCACTTACATAACGGTATGCGCAAGCGACGAAATATTATTATGAAAGAAGTGCTCTACTTTAAATCAAGCTATAATATAAATGCATATTTCAGTTCAATTATAAAGGTTCGATTCCTACTCGAGGAATTGAAATATTTAATATTTTCATCTCCGCTCTGGTTTAGAGTCAAAGCGCGGCGTTGATTTCCGCTACCCAATAAGCAATGCCTTCAAAAATGTAGTATAGGTACGGCGTAAAGCTGAATATAGAAACTATAGAAATTACTTTGTTCTCATTCTGTCTATAACAAAAGTTTACTTAATTTCAAATACTACTAATTCGGCAAAATGTACGAATCTGAAATTAATTTAGTTTCAAAACCTTCCAACTGACTGTAAGTAAATATGACTCTTGATTTCTGAATTGAAGATAGCCTAGGTTAGTCCTTTTATTGGAGTTTAAAAATATTATTGAAATTAGCAAAATATATAAATTTAAAAGGCTATGGATTAATAGGAGGATAGGAGTTTTTTAGCTTCACTTGGGAACCTAGTGTTAGATACTTCCCTTCCCCACTTTATGCTGAATTATAACAATCTACGTATTTCATATTAATTTAAAATGGATGCATGTGATCTTGTTATAATAGACTTTGACACATGGACAAGGAAGTAATCCTAACTAAAAGAGTGAGGAAATAAAACAAAATATATCCATTACTCTGAGTGAAAATCGAACTCACAACGATCTTGTTTACAATTAAACGCTCTCCCATTAAGCCACGTTCATCTCAATACTTGTTTTTAATAGCTTTACTTATAGTACAAATCAATATAAAGAAATATGTACTTACAATGTAATTTATTTCTTAAATAAAATCCCAGCGAACATAACCTAATTGACGAAGAAAATATATGGAATACATTAAGGGTTGATCAACTGGTTTAGCTTAATACATAATTTTGTATCTAATACATGTTTATTGACTTTTACTCATGAAATATGTATGACAAATTATCGATTTAATATTCGACGTGGTTTCTCTTGCAATGATAGATACTGACAGTAGACTGTTATTTATATTATTATTTTTTAACCGATGTCAAAAAGGAGGATTTATATTTAAAACGTAAAGATAAGATTTGTTGTTGATAGAGTAGAGCATAAATTTTAATTAAAAATATTATTTTTATTAGTAAACCTTAAAATAAGGCTAATATCAAAAACAATTTCAAACAATGTGCGAGTACATCGAGTATCCACATTGGTAATTAACTTGCTTTAATTAGTGAATATCTTCAGTGACGAGTTCCAGCCAAGTTAAATTACCTCAAAACACGAATACCTAGGAGACAGTCAGATTAAATTTTCAGTTAGATTTATATATGTTCCCTAGCCTCTACGCAACTTACGTAACATCGCGTGTTGCTTGACGGTTTTCTTTATATAAATAACTATTTTTATAGCTTAATTAATATGTTTTTTAATAACTCTCTTTCGCCTTAAAAAAATCGTATCTATCTATTTCTCTTCTTGTACTACTACTTTTCCGAAGGCAACGTCTTTTTCAATCGAAATAAACAAGATTACTACAGTACGTTATACAAATTCCCAAAAAGGATATGAATCCATAATTATTGCGTACAGTCGATAGCATAATTACTGAACCACGACGACGTAATATCCATATAAAACCTATTTCATTTAATTTTTGAGTAAATTTGCAAATTCCAATGTCCTTTTATATAAAAAAACTTATATCAATACATAATATTCGCTGCCATTTTTTTTTCTTTTCAACTTCACGCCTAATTCCGCCCACAGCAGGGCAGGCAAAGGTTTAAAAAAAATAGTGTTAAGACACTCCGTTCCCCACATTCTGCCGAATTTTGGAGGCATTGTGTGTTGAGTGGCAGAACTCAACGCCGCGTTTTGGCTCGACACCAGAGCGAAGAAATGGAAATATAAACGTAAATAAATATTTCACTTCCTCGAGCGGGGATCGAACCCACTACCAGCGCGTTACAGTCACACCCTAGTGCCGCTGCGCCACAATGGCCTCGTCATTGTATATGAGAATCAAAATACTTCAATTAGTTACAACGTAGAAGTTATATCAACTTTAATTGTTACGTTGAGTTAAAAGGGGATGGAATATCAGAGTACAGTCGTAAAGGTGTTAAATATTACTTTGTAGAGCTGTAAAGTGTTTTTGTTGCTTTGAAAGTAAAAGCTTTTATTTAGACCTGTTAAATGAAACTTGTAAAAATACCATTATATTTGTTTTAAAAGTATGCAATCATTATTTTTTTTATTATCATAATTAATATTTTTTGTGGAACAGCGGGACAGAGTAACTCTCCTTTGCCTACTCTACTCTATGTATATGGGATACTGAGTTAATTGAATGAAAAAAAAAATAGCCTAAAAACAACCAAAAACGCACGACTTTACGTGTTGAGTTGCGGATCTCTCTCTCTCTCCCCCTCTTTCTCTTCGTCTTTCAAAGGGGGGGGTTAAAAAAAATTAAAATATAACAATCATTACTCAACTGTTTCACTGCATCACAACGATTTGAAATTTTTTGCAATTTTCTTTTGCGATTTCCTCAAGAAGCTTAGAAAATTTAATTGTTTCGAGGAAATGTACCATTATCTGTTTCTTGTCGAATCCACTTTATATCATCTTGGCTTTGGCTTAATTAGAGATCGTGTAATCCCGTTGAACGCTGTACGTTCTGATCTATTTAAAGAGCTTAATAGTAAGGTTGAAAGTAAATTGCTTTTCAGTATTGTTTCTTTATAATATTAATTGTTTTTTTTTATTTTCATTAAAAAATAAAAACAATTTCTCTTGATGTCTTTAGTTACTTAACAAATGTCTTGAAATCTTGGAAAAAATGGGGAACGGAGTGTTTTAATCCTAAGTTCTCTGTATTTACTCTGCAGTTTGTTGCATTGGACTGGAAAAAGATTTTTCAATTTCGGCACATTAATTTTCGAGAGATAGCATTGAGTGGCGCAGTTTAATGCACAAACGTAAAAAATACATTATAATTATTTTAGTGTCGGAGAATGAACTGAAGCACTAATTTTACACATTAACGTTTCACTGCACCATAAAGATCCAGTTATTTTTGATAGTTATTAATTATAAGTTTCATTTGAAATATAAAATGTGAACACATAAATTATGTGTTAATAATAGAACAGAAAAACTACATATAACTAATAAAAAATGCACAAAAATCAATCACTATTTGCGTGTGAAGGTTCCACCGAGATTTGAACTCGGATCGCTGGATTCAAAGTCCAG
This sequence comes from Heliconius nattereri, assembly GCA_013403645.1. Lineage (NCBI taxonomy): Eukaryota > Metazoa > Arthropoda > Insecta > Lepidoptera > Nymphalidae > Heliconius > Heliconius nattereri. Next base: position 2,324,044 of record JAAIXI010000230.1, read on the forward strand.
AGTGCTCACCATTACACCATGGAACCTGTATTGAACGGGATATAAATTGCCTTGTTTCTTCTGCCCTTTTCATACATTGTGATATGAGACTCTAGCATCTTTTCTTAAAGACAAAGAGATCGGCAAGAGAGTTTCTACCCTATATAGAAAACATTTCACGTAGTAATTTTATGTTGGAATTGAATTCATGAAACGTATGGTACACACAGTATATGTGTTTTAAGGCCAACGTATAATGTAACGCGTAAAGGAACAGTGCAGCGTATACCAATAGTTGCGAGTTCGATTTCAACTCGGTGCAGTCAATTATTTTGACTTTATTGATCTGATAAGACAGGGTAGGGGAGTAGGGGCTACTGTTTCTCTGGTAGACCGACTTGTTAGATAAACCTGGAATCTTAGCGTCATATCAAGCTATTCCTACTTGTCAACGTATCCGGTTTTTCGTGTGAGTACTTACTTAAGATTGTAAAAATCTATATATTTTTATACGACTATGGCGAAGCCCAAAAAGGTTGATTTACGATTGTTTCTAGCGTGTATTTATGTATGTCCGTTTCTTTGTTCCCTTGTAATTGTTATCATTGGGTTTATGTACATACCGGGAGTGCTAATAAATAAGATTTGTATTTTAAACTGCTGCTTGTCGAATTTTTTTGTACAGTATACTATGAACGTACTACCTTTCGATTCTAATTTAATTTTATTCATAACACGATCTAAATTAGTTAAATTCATCAGTATTTTACTTCAAATAAACCTGTCTATTTAAAGGTGAAGGATTCCTTAGAGATTAATGTCGCCCTTCACGATATTCAATGATTGGTCCTCTTAGTGAATGATAGCTAGAGAATAAACATAAATACAAAATAAATTTCTATGACATAAAATATATATTTTTTATTTTTTTTTTTATTTTAAAAGCTACATCCACGGGCGCGTAGTTGCCCGTGCCTTTTTTTAGTTTATCAAAGTTCTTTTAATGTGGCGTACTTCGTTTTAGGAGAATTTAAACTGTACTTATATCTAGAGCTTAAACTAGAGGGGTTGGAGTCGGTAGGAGACCGACAATTTTTTTTTCTTTCTTTTCTTTTTTTTTTCTTTTCCTTATTAAAATATACATTCATATATACTTATGTCCATATATGAGCCATATGTATTGAAACTAAAAAAAGTAATCAGCTCCACACTGTATATATAGGTAGGCATTGCGTGTTGTGTACTAAAAAAGAAATTCATTCTCTTTTGTGGGGGGGACCGTCGCATTATATGTATATCTTACATTTATAATTTTATTTATTTTAATTTGTTTAATGCGGTCCCCATAGCTCTATTATACTTTACTATTGCCTGGACTGTTGAATGTTGTTGAATGGACTTTACATAGAGTATATATTTAAATGAATTAAAATCATGAAGCTCCTATATAAAAGCTTCAAAAGTAGCTTTTTTTATAAAGATTATATCTCCATTCACACGATATCATTGCATGGCGTGTAACGAGCCTTTGATGTTATCAGTTTCCCATAAGATAACATAACGATCTGAACTGTGATATATTTCTGTCATCACTGCCATCCCATTTTGTCTTTTATTACTTTTTAGGGCAAATTGCTTTTATTGTATAAAGATATTAGAACTAGGCGCTCAAGCATCCAACAAACCATAATATATAAACATTTGTATGCACAACTAACGAGTTTTGAAATGGATAAAGTGAAACAGAAATAACATGTTCTTCCAATCCATCCAGTACAAATGGCTAAGTAGTTATTATGTTTCAGGCAAAGGGTACCTAGTGTTAAAACGCTCCGCTTTTACCGCCCCACCCAACTTTCGAGTAATTAAAATATTAAATAATTTATTTCTCCGTCCCACAACCGCCGAGCTTACAGTCATTGTACACTGGTATCTTCATTTTTACTATTAACAATATCTTTCAAAATAACAAATACTAGATACTATTTCCAGTATATAAATAACCTCTAACTCAAATAAGCTCACACAAAATCGCAGTATCGCACGTAAGCGCCGGCGGTCACTAGGCACAATGCTGGCAGCGGCGCGGCGTACCGACCAACAATGGAGCGACAGCATAGAGATAATATTTTTACCGGATCACGATAGGTTGAGTGGTAGTGTAAGCGGATTTGTATTTGTTTTAGCTTCACGCTGTATCCCGCATATAGCAGCATGAGCAGAGGGAACCGGAGAGCCTAGTGTTAAGATATTCCGATTCCATTAACAATATTTCATTCCTCACTTTCCGTCGAATTAAAATCAAAGCAGCTTCGCACTGTATTCCGCACGCAGCAGCGTAGGCAGAGGGAACCTACTGTTACGACATTTCGTTCCACACTTTCTGCTTAATTCTGGAAGCATTGCGTGTTGAGTGGCAGAACTCAACGCCGCGCTTTGCCTCGACACCAGAGCGAAGAAATGGAAATATAAACGTAAATAATTGTTTCTATTCTTCGAGTGGGGATCGAACTCACAACCGTCGCGTTCCTGTCACACCCTTGTGCCGCTGCGACGGCCTCCAGTTATTGATAAATGTCAAGTCTGAGTACTTTTCATTCTAATGGAGATAAATTAAGTTGATTTTTTACTATCCGACTGCTTCGAAGCGTAATAATTATGAAACGAAACCTTATATTTTTTTCAGAGAAGACCATATAAACGAAAATGTTTTTGAAAAATTTACATTATCAGGAAATTATAATTAATTCAACCATTTATTAACTATTCTGATTTGACAAGTAGTAGTAAAGGCATAATTTATTATTATAAATTATTTAAAAATTAAGATGACAGAAAGTTATTGATTAGTTCGATCTTCTCCATTCTCGACTGATAAGGATCTATTTTGTATATTTTCAACTTTTTAATTACCCTTCTTTGCTAAGACAAAGCGTGATATTAAGTTCTGCCGATTGCAATATTTATGTAGAAAGATAAACAGTGGAAAACGGAGTGTCTGAGCACTAGATTATACTGCATAAGTGACACTAAGATAAATATTATTTATTCCACCGCTATAACGCAGACCACAACTGATCGTTTACAGCGAGTAGAGCTTTATGCGGTGACTCAGTGTTATACGTTCTTCACAATGGGATGGCTTAAGGGATGAAGGCGTAAATGTTTGTCCCGATATCGTTGCAATCCACTAAGTGCTTCTGAATGAAACGTTGAAATTATTAAATTTTGCTTTATCATATTATGTTCTCTGTTTACATACGTATAAAGTAAGTAATGGATATGTGAGTTAAGTATATTTTTTTAACTTCACGCTATATCCCACATTTAGAAGGGTAGGTAGATTAAACCTGGGAACCTAATTTTAAAGCAATCCTTAACCCTAGGTTCTCAGGGTTTCTCTGCCTAAGCTGCTATCTATATGCAAAACGGAAGTTTTTTAATAGGAATCCGTTAAATCCATTCCGTTACCCTCCTCCGCTGAATTCTGGAGGCATTGTGTATTGAGTCGCGAAACGCAACGCCGTTATTCATTCCCTATAAGCACAGTTCAAAATGTTTAACTATAATTGTACATACAAAGATTAAAAATATATAAATTTATTTCATTTAATAATTTCACATTAAAGTTTTTACTTTATATTATTAAGAAAATATAGTTTTAAGAAATTGACATCCAATTCATTTCGCTAATAAATTAAAGTAAATTTATTATAGAAATAGAAACTACCTAGTCCCAACTATAGAAGGATAAGGAGCATATCTGACATCTCCACCTGACTAACACCAATTAGCACGTTATCTCCAATGGTACTATGATATTCAATTACATTATACAAGGTACAAATTGGATAAATGAATAGCTAAAGTTAGATCTGTAGCATATAGACTTCTATAGAACCACAAGGTCTATGTTATGTCTATTATATGACATTATTATTATAGAGTAATAAATTTAAGTTTTGATTGTGAGTTTCATTCTAATTCTAGATAAAATAAATTTTCTCAATTTTGACCGGATCCCATAATTGGATATCCTTAAAGTGTATTCTTTTAAATAAAAAAAAGAATCATCAAAATCGGTTGGCGCGACATTGAGTTATTCGTATATTTGTCGCGCACATACCTAATGCAAATTTAAGACTTATATCATTTTCTCATAGATATCATTGTCAGACATGGACCAAAAAAAATGGGACCATTCGGGAAGCTTTACCTTTCAAATAAAAAAAAATATCCAAATCGGTTCACCCAGTCAAAAGTTATGAGGTAACAGACATAAAAAAAAATTTAAAAAAAACATACAGTCGAATTGATAACCTCCTTTTCTTACAGACGTCGGTTAAAAAAAGATTTTCATTTCCTCGCCCTAGTCAAAAGATAAAAGCGACGTTGAGTTCCGCCACTCAATATGCAATATTTCTAAATTTGGCCAATATGTAAGAAACGGTCTTAATGATAGACTCCCCTAACTACTTCTATATACTTTGGACGCGGTGGGAATTTAAAATATATAATATCATATAAATTTTCTATATCAGAACCCCCAAAGAAACAATACAATCGTATTTTCAGATGATAAATTAATTCTATAACTCAGTGCTATTAATTTCAATTAACCGAGTCAAAATTTTGTTTTTCAGTACAAAGAGTAACGGAATTAGTAAAATCCTTAAATTGTTAAGAATTTATTTCTTATTATAAAATGAAATTGAATAATAATGAGAATTTAGTAACTGTTATATGAATTAAGAGTCATCATATTGTGTATTTTGCTAGTATAGGGACTGCTATTGAGTGATTCTTACTGCTATGCTGAAAACCAAAGATTCGTTTTATAGTAATTATTTCTTTTGGATCTAGTTTTAAACTTTCTATATTCCATTGCCGCGGAATTAAAAATGTTTTGGGTTTGTTTCTATCATTTAAATATATTTTTTGTTGTATTATACGAAACAGCAATGTAAATATGTATAGGGAGGTATAAAAAAATGTTTTGGGGAATCTTTGGGTAGTTGAAATATGTAAACATCTACAGAAACGCAGAATACCTTTAAAAAGGGGTTTAAATTGGGTATAGATTTTTACTATACATTTACAGTTACTAATAGTTACTATATATTTACAGGTAATGTATAGAAAAGCTGTTTCTAACATTTGTATGAGCAAACTGAATGTTGTATTCAGAAAGGGGTAACATAGGGGCCATACACATTACAGCGACAAATTCTTATCAGTTTTCGAGATCGAGGGCACGTGAACTTTACTCTTAACAGTAAAATTACTTAAAAAGAATTAATTAAAGTGGTTGTTTTTTTTAAATAGTACAGAATTAAGTACTTATATTATTAAATAATAAAACGACAGGAGGAAGAATAGGTAAAAATGAAAGTCATAATTCAAAAATGATCTAAGTTTATATTTGTTATTCAGTATCAAATCTTATTTCAAAATAAATAGTGTTTTTGTTGTACAATAAATACTGTTATTGTTTAATTTCTCGTGCTTACAGTAATAAAAAACTGCAGCAAAATATTACGAAACCCTGCTTGGACACTTGAAAGAGAAAGTTTAATTATGTTATAATTTACACCCGTACGATTATTTTGCAGTTACATGTAACAACTCTGATAGCCGTGATCGTCTAGTGGTTAGGACCCTACGTTGTGGCCGTAGTAACCCAGGTTCGAATCCTGGTCACGGCAGCTAACAGCTGTCCCGGCGGAGTTATATTTTTATACACATTTTTATAATTTTTACTGTTATTCTTGTGAGTCAAAAAATGTGTTTCAGTCTAAATTAGTTTATTAAAATTTCAAAAAAAAATTTGAATAAGAAAGTTTACGAAGTCATAAAAAATTAAACACATCTCTACAATTTATGCTTAAATTTTAAAATCTATGGATTATATGGAAAAACACGGGCTAGAGATGGTAATCTTATTAAAAATACATATATTTTAAGAGTAATTTTTCATATGCAAGAGATTGGCAATTTAAAGCTACACATTATATCCCAAACATAGCCAAATAGTCAGAGGGAACCTACAGCCAAGCACACTGTTGTCTACTATCTTCCAGTTCTTCAAGACATTGTATGTTGGGCAGCACTCAACGCCGCGCTCCTCTCACTAGGGCCAGGAAATAAATATAATTGATTTCTCATGTGTTTTTTCCCAAGTTCCCTCTGTCTATCACGCTACGTGCGGGATAAAAGTGCATGAAGATAAACATTTTTTTTATAATAATAGAGGAAACTAATTAAATTAAAACTTATTAAGTCCAACGTCACTTCACCTAAAGAAGAGCGTTTTACTAAAAGTTGGCAAATTACATTACTTAAAATTCACTGTTCCCAAAATATGAAGTTCGCGAGCACTTCACGCCTCATCACCGCAATTCGTCGTTTTATTATCGAATTATGTATATTTTTCCACTCTACCCACCTTTGGGGCTTAAAGGTGACTTTTATACGGAATATATTTTAATGCAAATATGGTTTCTTGTTTGTGTTTTTTTAAATGTTTTGGTTAAATTTTGAATGAATATTTTTGTTCTTTTTTGTTGCTTCTGTTAAATTTTAACTATTCAAAAATATATATTAATATATAAAGTTATACAAAATAATTATAAAGGAAATAGTATACCGACTAAGGTAGAGCTTGTAGAGTTGTATTTAGTAGTCAAGCAGCGGGTCGCTTGATTTTAAATAGAATGTACGTTATACTAAGAGGCTTTGTTTTGATGAATTTCTCTTGAAAATAACCATATTAAGAAATTACGATTTTAAATAAAATATGAAAATTATTTACATCTTATTGATAGTTACACAAGCACGGAGTTAAGTTTTGCCACATAAAAGCAGTATTTTTGAACTTAGGTGGAAAGTGAGCGACGGAGTGTCTTACTTATGAAGTTCGGGAAATTCATAAGTAAGACACTCCGGTTATCCTGTTGTTCGGGAAAAAGCTATTTTTCTGCCTTTTTAATTTTAATATTCCATCTTAATAATCGCTTGTCTTAATACTAGGTTCCCGTTACTAACGTTACTTTGCGGAAAAAAGTGTCAGATTCAATTATAGTAATAAATATTATATTAAGACATTTTATCACTAAGCAACCATAAATCCCTCGTCACGGTAAGATAATTGAATCAAAACGTCTAACAATATTGAAAGTTTCCAAGTTAACAGTTCTAATATTGTGATAGCGAATCAGATGTCAGCTGGAATTGAGTTAAAGTCAGAAGTTCAAATATGAACGGTATTTCTTTTTTCTACATAATTTATGCTTTTTTATCTATATTTTTGTTTTATTTTTGAATAAATCAGCGGCGCTGATTTCCGCTACTCAACACGCAATGTAGAATTCAGTGGAAAATAGGGAACGGAATTATCTTAATAGGAACTGAGTGTATTAAAATTAGATTCGCAGGTTCAGTCTGCACTTAAAGAAATCTGGTATAGACAGAAATTTATTAATGCATGAGATTAAGAGAAACTTTAAGCAGAACAAAAGAGTTATTCAATATTTTCTTCAAAATTTAAACTTTGAAAATTATAAAGGTCTACCCTTTTCCATGGAGAAAGGACATCTGACAAAGAGTCCATCGAAGTATGAAAGAACTCCTTTGTTTGTTGCACCTTTGAGCGCTGTGTTTTAGGATAGACAGTACTCGCTGCTAATGAATGCTGGAACGGAAATGCAAAAAGATGTATGACGTACGTGGAAAAATATAAAAAACATGTTTTTTACAAACCATTTTGGCGTTTTCTCTATTTAATGTTAATTATCTAGAAATTCAGGTGGGAGTGGAATGTCTTGATGCTCCATTCAGAGTGAAGCTTAAAAAGAATAATATATTACAATAAATTCCAAGACAATTGATTGCTGATAAAATCTTTGCCTTTAAAGAACCGTAAAGAAAGTTCAAATATACTATTTCTAGTTCAAATATAATTTTTGCACTCAAATTGAATTTCCACATGTCTCCGCTGCGATCTCACAGAGATTTGCATTCCAAGTCGTCTTACGCCGGTTTGCTCCCAGTGGAGCTCGATAGCGCTCTTGCATTTGACGGATTGCATACTATTACTATTTACTGTAAGTGAATTGTGGCTATTTACTGAGACAGTTTGAAGTAAACAACGATATTTAGCTGCAGTTTCCTGTACTTTAAACGAATATAATGGTAGCCAGTATTACGTAGTCTGAATTTGATAAGTCATTTATAACTTTTTTGTAAACTTCTCGCTATATCCCTGAAGCAGGGTAGGCAGAGGGAGCTTAGTGTTAAGACACTCCGCTACGTACTTTCCGCCAAACTCTCAAGGCATTGCGTGTTGAGTGGTGGCAAACTCAACTCAACGCTTCACTTTGGCTCCTTACTAACGGAAAACGAAAATATTAAATATTTCATTTCCTCGAGAGGGAATCGAACCCACTACCTATTGCGTTTACGCACGCAAAGTAGGGAACGGAAGTAACTTAAAAAGTAAGAGTCTGAACCATTTTGTATGTATTTTACATAATACATTGTGCTTTTATATTTACATAGCCTTAGAAGATCAATCTCGTTTAAACTGATTTGAGCTAGCGTCACTTGTTATGCAAGAAAGGTGCAAGATAAATTGAAACCTGGACATATTTTACGATACAATTTTTTAACTAAACTATTATTTGTATTTTATTTATTTTATAAAATGGTAATTTGATATTTACTATGGTTATGGGTTGTAATGGTGGTTATTTCTAGTGCGTGTTCTGGTTAAATTAAAAATCTCCTAAATATATAATTTCTTTTGCCTTAACACTTTATTGCATAAAACAAACATACAGTAATATAAAATGAAAAAATAGTTGACAAGGGTGGATTTATCTCTAAAAGAAATCTCTTCCAGCCAACCAGTGGAAGTGGATATCTATCAAAACAGCGGAGAGAGCACAATGCAATTAACAGTAAAAGAAAAAAATTAACAAAATACTTATACAGACTTAACAGATGAAACATGACACTGACAAAATAGATACATATATAAATACACTACACATATATTATAAAAAGAAAGATAAAAAAAAGGAAAGAAAAAAATTTATCTCTAAAGGAGGGATATTATAAACTCTAAAGGGATGCAGCATAAACGGAGAAGGACTTTTGCAAGAATTTGGTGTTTCTCATAGGTATGTCAAGCGCTGGAACGACACACGACCGCCTAGAGCGTGAGGGAGGAGGAAGAACGTTGAAGCGGGAGCGAAGGTATGTGGGAAAACTTTTGTAGTTAAGGAGTTTAAAAAGAAAGGTAAGGAACACTGTACTCCACCTAAATATATACACCCTGTTCTCCATTTTTTGCCGACATTGCGTGAGTCACGTAAATCAACGTCGCGTTTAGTATTCTTAGCAGAGCGACGATATACTTCATTCCCTCGAGTGGGCATAGAACCCATAACCTTTGAATTACAATTTTCAGATACTCTTCAATGGCTAATTCTCTATAAACAAATTAGTTACGTTTGATAACTTTCCCAAAACACTTATTTAAATTACTTTTAAAGAAACAATGTTATATTACTTCATTTTGTTCTTATACTGCCATCAACACAAAAAATATCCTATTTACAACCCCTTTGCATATTTACGATATAATATAAAAATGAAAGGAAGAAAAAGTGGAAACTTCGGAAAAATCATTTATCGTTCTACATCTCAATAGAGGTGCCGTTAACAAGATTTCAATATAAATTGATTCTCGATATCCTGCCTGTTGCAGATAGAACGTGATTCAATCATTTAACGATTGTTTCTTTTAATTATTTGTAGTATAAAAATATTCCATTTTTTACCCTACTTTGAGATATTGTATGCTGAGTTGACGGAACTTAACTCAGCACAAAATAGCAAAATGACAATTATACATTCCCCTATTTATTAGTCGAACCCACAATTGTCACGTTTCTGTAAATGATTACGCCATGTTGGTCTCTAGAAATATTGCATAGTAGATATGAGATGATCGTCCTCCTATTAGGATTTAAACTAAGACCTATCATCTAAATTAAAATAATTTCTTTTTGTAGCTTAAAGTATTTTCTCATATAGCATGTTAGTGAGAGCGAATTCGTTCCCTAAGTACCGCCCGATTTTTTAGACATTGCGTATCGGTTTAGAAAAACTTACGAGTAACTTACGAGTAAACGAATATAATTTAAACATGTTCATTACCTTGATAGAACCCACGACCCCCATTACCCCCCTTACCTTGATAGAAGGGGATAGAACCCACGACCGTCGTATTTACACTGGCACTGCGACTATCTATTAATTTTTGATAATATTGAATTTATCAGTGCCACCAATGTTAAATATACAAGCAAATCTCGAGTTACAGTAATCACAGTACTAAATCATCAGCCCGCGGAAGTAAGTACCAACTCTCCTCTTTTATTATAGCCACTTGTTAATGAGAGAGAGATGAATAAAGTTTTCGTATAACAACTTGTAACGACGTTGGGATCCTTCAACCAGTCTGTATTGGCCTTTGGGCTTCCCAGATTTCCTTGGAAAATTGTATTTTTTCCACTGAAAAGATGTAGATGGAAATGTTAGCGAGATATTTTTTATTGCCCCAATCTTTGTGGGAAGTTTCGCCGTTTAGATTAGCGTTGCTTTTTTATTGGCCTTATATTTTGTGTTTGAGTAAAGAATTTACACGCTGTAGGAGTGTATAAAAGTATTATTTGACTTTATGGCTCAAATTCAGGTTAATATAATCATAAATACTTATGAAATCTTGTATTCTTTCTTATATCAATTGTGTAACTTCACTAATTTAAAATATATTATATATAAGACAGTTTTTCATTTTTTCATTATTGATTCTTATATAAAGACTTGTTGTCGGTCCCTTTTGTTACGCAATACTTTTAATTTTTCAAATATTACTTTAAATGCCATCTAAAATTAGACTTATGTGAGTATATAGGTACTGTTTCTATATTTATACATCTCTTTAAAAGGCTATTTATTTTACTTCTGTCATCTTTTTTATGAAGTTTTCTATTTAAAATACCACGTTTGCCTTCAAAGCGATTTGATTTATTTTTTAAGATTCCTGTGCAAACACGTTTAGTTTTTTAATTTTAAGGATGGTATAGACTTATCGCTTATAATATTAAAGTCATTTTTAATGGAAAAATCTTCTAATTTTAAATAGCAAACTTACAATTTAAAATTGGTACTTACCTAACACTCCAGCCGTAACAATCTTACATAGAACAATACCTTGAAAAAAAAGAGGATTTTTACAATTTTCCTCATATTTTCACTGTTATCTCTTAACAAAACGACTCAATGATCACTTTTGCTATCTCACGAACATCTGGTGAACGGTGTACAGTAAGTATGTAGTATGTAGGCACACATCGCTCGAGAAGCAACGAAATGCTTAGCATCCATAATATGTTCCAAATGACATCGTTCGAAGACTCAAATATGTTATGTTAGATACTTTTCATATATATTGTAACAGTTTGTTTTGCCAATTGTGGCGCAAAGGCACAAGCGTGTGAACGACTATTAACGCGATAGGTCGTGGGTTCGATTTCCATTCGAGGAAATAACATAGGTATTTAATATTTAAATTCTTTCGAGCTGGTGTTTGATGATTTTCGGCATCCAACACGTATTGTCTCCGGAATTCGGCAAAGAATGGTGAACGGAGTTTATTAATAATAGGTTCCTTGTGTATGCCATTCTGTGTGCGGGATATAGCGTGAAGCGTGGCGTTCTTGAGGTCGAAGTGTCCTAGTGGGACAGTGTCTAGCTACAAGTATTAAACCGATAGTTGTAAGTTCAATTTCCACTCGGGTGAATTAATTATTATTTGTATACTATGTATGAGGCAGAAGAATTTTAGTGTTAAGACACTCCGTTCTCCGCTTTCCGCCTAATTTTCGAGATAGGCAGTCTCTAAATAACTATAAAATTTACACAGGGATTGTTACTTATCTTTCAATTTTTAAAAAGGATAAAATATTTATTTCCAAAGAAGGAAATTTGATCCAATGAAAGCGTTTTCCTGTACAAACTTTTAATTGGCGTCGTGACGACACCCCTAGTTCGGTATCTGTTAGTTTGTGAGGCACCTAACAATGTCTGCTCAACTAATAGTTCCGTCCTTATATTTTCTAACTTGCCTAAAGATTTTTTTATTCTTTTGTTAATGGTGAAAGTCATTGATATATTTTTTACGCGCCTTCGAGTCTCGCTACATTTAAATTTTTCTACGTTTTCTAAATAAATATTTTTCAATAAAATTTTCCCAAGGAACACAGAAGAACTTAATTGGGTTACGACTTTTGATCTTAATAAAATATTTGGCTTCTTTTAGATTATGCAGTTGCAAATTTCATATTCGTTTTAATTGAACTCTTTATTTAGACCTTTTTTAAAACTCTTTTAAGTCTTCTTCCTCCTGGCATTAATCCCGGCTATTGCCAGGGTCTGCCCTCCTACTCAACCTACTCCACTTTGCACGGTCTTTTGCTTCCTCGGTGGTTAGACCATTGGCTCTCATGTCCTGCTTCACGACATCCAGCCAGCGCTTCCTTGGGCGTCCAGGAGGTCTCACTCCAGGAACTGATATAGCAAGGCACTTGCATCCGACATAGTTCTTAGGCCGGCGCGTAACGTGGCCAAACCATCTCAGACGACGCTCTTGGAGCTTATCCGCTACGTCACGGACCCCAAGACTACCTCGAATGAATGTGTTGCGTATGCGGTCAGACCGCGTTACGCCGCACATCCACCTCAGAATCTTCATTTCCGTGACGTGAAGCTCCTGAGTGTGCCGAGATAGTGCCGGCCAACATTCGCTGCCGAATGCTGAATGAATGAATTCGCTTATAAAAGAACCGGTCGGATGATGCTCTTGTATATCAGCCCCTTGAGCTTGGGCGCCAGTGACCTCCCGCCATTTGGCCCAGGCAGCGCTTATCCGCCCTTGGACATCGTGATCGATGCCTCCAGACTCGTGCATAACGGATCCAAGGTACCTGAACTTCTCCGACTTAACGGCTGGCTCAGGACCTATAAGGATGGATTTAAAACTCTTTTAAGTAAGTATAGATATCACTTTGACAAAATTTGAAAACGTGATCATCTTGTCAACATAAAAAATATAATATAATATGAAAATCCGTATTTCTAATATCATATTTAATAACAAATTTCAAATAAGCAGTATTGTAATAAATTATAATGAGAATCAGAAATTACAGACCCATTTTTCCATTTGTCAGCTACAAACAAATAACGAAACGAGGCGAGACTTTTTGTATATTAATTAGACCTAATTACTTCTATGAATTTAATTATTAAATACAATTATAATTTATATTATTTATTGTACTAGGTTTAATCTACAGCTTTGCTTGCATGATCTAATAGAAGTAACTAATAGTTGTATATGTGACATGTGAGATTTTCCAAGTGTCCGTAATACTAACTAACTTAACTGGTAACTCCGACCGCTAGTATATCACTCACTATAAAACTACAGTAGTTCCTGAGATTAGAGTATACAAATAAACAAATTATACAGTTATAATAATATATATAATAAAATTATATTTAAGATAAGATAAATAACGTTAATATCGTTAGATAGGAGAGAACTCATAGAAAATATCAAGTTGTTTCATATATGTATTTGAACTTCAAATGAGCTTTCACAAAAAGCTTAGCCATCTATAGGTACAATACCTTATTGTTAAAGATTATGAAGCTGTAAGACGTACTATATTTCACGAGCGATACCAAGCTGGTAAACATTTCTATGAATACAAAGGCGTATGAGCGTCCACTCGAAATCCTTACAAAGAACCACTTATCTTGGATAAGCCTTTATACTGGCAATCCAATCTAAAAATAAGAGAAAACAAACACTTGTTTTTTCGTGTTGTTTGGTAATTTTTCAAGTAAATATCGTTTATTTACCAAGTATACTATGTTTATGGAATGAAAAGAGTTTTTTGAAATTCACTCCGTACCATTATTCTCTTTAGTCAATTTTTATAAGATAATTTTTAATAATTGTAACTCATAAGCTAAGGATATCTAAACAATTTTTTATGTTAACATAAATCATAATGGTCCAAGTTATCGTGGAAAAGTGAAGATGGAGGGTCTACTACTAGTAGTAGTAGATTAGTCTTTCTTTACCTATCTGCTGTCTCCATCCTTTCAGTTCACTTGGAATATAGAAATTTAGCGTGTAAGCAGGTTAGGGAATGTAGGTGTAACATAAAATCCCTCTATTCTCGAAATTACCGAATTTCGAATTTTAGGTCTTATAGTACATACAAACAAAGTTGCGGGCGAGAACTAGAGAGAAAATAAAATAGGTTTTAATTATAGGTAAAATTTATATTATATAATAAACTGCTACTTTAATATTGTATTAATATTGTATATTTCGTAATTTCTAAATATCGTTACCGATAACAACTTCAAGGTAAGCAAAGAATAAACTCCATTCTCTCCAACTCTATTCTATTCTACTCTCTTAACAATGAAACATATCACAATTTCCACAGAAACCAACACTTTTGTTAAATTCTTCATACAATATTAATAAATTGTAAACCCTGGTACAAAATTAATCCTTGACATTTTCACAGTTTAAGCATGAATAATGTCTCGTATACCGAATACGTAATTTATACACTGAGATTCTTAGGCTAATTGCTCGGAGGCATTACGAATTTAAATCGTTTGAATGTATATATTTATTGTAGAAAATATTTTAAATGTGAAAATTTGTGAGTGTGGATGTTTGTTCCACTTTTACGCAAAAACTGCAGAAAGAATTTATATGAAACTTTAGTTTAATACGGTTAGCTAATACGTCAGAATAATAGATAGGCTATAATTTATGTAAATGTTTTATATAATTTAGCTGTAATACAACAATGACTTTAAGCAGGCGAAGCCACGTGTACTAGTTTCAAATAAAGTAAATTATTGCAAAATTCACTCAAACAATATAAATATTATTATTATAAAATGTGTGTAGTGCCTAGATTCGAACCTGTTTACATTACCTTAGCCAAATACATCCTAAAATAACTATCTGAGCTATATTAATTAATTAAAATAAATAAAAGTTCTCATAATGGTGCTTTAGAAGCGGTTATTTAAACTTTCAAGTTGACAATTTAACGAGAGAAATATCGAGAGCCGCGCAGATCAAAGCCGGCTAAGACCACTTAATTCTAAACGGATCAGCCGTTGCAATTAAAGTTCACTACATTCACTAGTTAATGCTCTAGAAGTTCTGTAGTAGTTTTCTAGTAGTAACAATTGTTTGGAAATTCAATTTGTTTTAGTTGGTTAGAATAATGGATATGTTAGAAGTTATACGGAATATAAATAAACTAGTGGACCCGGACGCGGCTACGCCTGCTTGAACTATAAGAATATTTATGAAACATATTTATGAAATTATTTTCAGTTTTCAATAGAATTAGTAAGAAAATATAAGCCTAAATAATCAAAAAGAATAATAAGTAGAGACATATTATTAGAAAAAATATCTGAGTTATTAAAATAAACCAACAAAAGAGGTAAAAATAACTAAAGGATATTCTTAATATTAGAAAAAGTACCTAAAGTTTTCCGTGCGTGCGTACATACTCGTAGATATCGACTCTATGAAATAACTAAACATTTTTCTATATTAAATACTTAGGTTAATTTTTCCGAGAAATATATATAATGGGGAGAGAACCAAAAAGTAGTTTAAATCAATTATAAACAGCAAATAACTACATAAAAATTAACAATAGTTCGAAAATGTATGAAAATGTATAAAACCGTCAACGCTATCCCGTTCGCGTCGGTCATACTATGCCGCCCTAAGGCTAGGTCATTTCGAATCAGTGATATCTCCTTCATTATTTATTAGAATGTTATACAGTAAACTATAATTTCAATCTAGATAAAATGCTAAAAATGACTTGTATATTTATTTTTATAAGGATGAATATGAAGTTCATTTTGGGTGACGTTTTCTTAAAACAACAAACAAACTTTGCAAACCGTTCCTTAGCAACGACGGTTGTTATTAACATGGCAGAATAAATTGCATGTCAAATTAGAAAAGATTTTAATTTATTAGTATATATGTGTAATGTAATGTTATATAGCCTATAGAACTTCTGAAGAATGCAGCTTTCATACAAAACAAGAACATAGTAAATCGGACCAGTAGATCCAGAGATCTTAGCGTTCAAACAAACGAACAAACAAACAAACTCTTCCGCTTTATTATATTAGTATAGAGTATAGATATGTGTGTAATCATAGAAGTAAGACTAAACATTTATAATTATACTAGCGGACGCGCGCAGCTTCGCTTGCGTATTTAGGGGTGAATTCTAATAACCCATGAAACATGTGTTCGATTAAATGTTTTTAAGAGTCTAAATTTCAAATTTTATAAAAATCGGTTGCGATTTAAAGATTTTTCCATACAAACTTTCAACCCCTTATTTGTACCCTTAGGGGGTGAATTGTAGAAAACCATGAAACACATGTTCTGGTGTTGAGACAATCCGTTCCCATTCCGTTCTCCACTCACATACTACATACATAATATTTCGTTCGACCGAGCCGGAATCGAACCCACGACCATTGCGTTTACAGTCGCACGATTGTGCCACCTGACCACGACAGACAGTCTTACTTTATTCATTTAATGAACTATGGGCTAAAGTTAAAAATGTTTATTTTATTTTTATAAGTTAGCTGAACTTACCACTCAACACGCCATTTTATAGAATCCCTTTGTCCGCCCTGCTACGAGGTATAAAGAATGAAAATAAAAAACAAATCATACGCCTATAAACACCGTTCATACGACTTCTGCGGCAAGAGAAGTGTAGGGGGAACCTTATAGTTAATGATTGTGTTTTTCTTTAGAGAAACATTTTTGACTGTCTGAATCTAAGTTTACGGCAAAATGGAATATTTTTAATAAAGACTTGGTATATATTTGTAAGGTATTACAGAAGAAAATGTATCAAATTAATAACGTAATAAAGATATCATATTTCCAATATGTTAATATTGAAATATGTGTTTTAATAGATTAGTAAGAAATGGAAATGATGAACTACTAATCTTTCTTCCAATCTCTGCTAATCTATAAAACACGTTGTGTATTTGAACCAACATTCAATCACAAACGATCTAAAGATACAATTGCCAACGAACTTCAAGTACCGGAAACAGCATTTTCTGTAAATAAATAGAAAACATTCCCCCTTTGTTGCCATACATACATAATTTCCTTTTGTTACAATAAATAGAGGTTATAACACCACGAATTTGTGAACCGCCATAGATTAAGGCTATTTGTTATTTTGTTGCCGTCTCTATAATTCACGCTACTTAAGAGAGAGTAAGCTATACAATGTCGACGTCAGACATAATATTTACTGAATGAAGTGTATATAAAATATATACGTATATAATTCGATAATAAAGAGACAAATTGTTCGTGTAATGATGCGAAAGACGAAACTACTGTGTTTCATTATGTGGAAACGAGACATTTGTGAGAATAATTCAAGGCTATTGAGCTATTAAGAACATTATATGTTAGTATAAGTTCGCTTCGCTTCGCTTCGTTCATCAACTCCTGGTTTGAAATAATCTGAAAAGAAAATTAAAATTAATATAGAGAATTAAATTTATGTTCGAGTGAACTCCGAACAACTGTACCTACTTATGAAGAGTAAATATTTAACTACTATATAAAGGTAGAATAATAAAAATATAATTAGTTCATAAGCCTCTTGTAATATTACAAGAGTATATATCCTAAAACAGTGATATTCAGAAAATCAAAAAATTATAACTCCGCCGGGACAGCTGTTAGCTGCCGTGACCAGGATTCGAACCTGGGTTACTACGGCCACAACGTAGGGTCCTAACCACTAGACGATCACGGCTATCGGAGCGATGACATCGGAAACAAAATTTACTTACTCTACTTTACCGAGTTCGCTTAACACTTTCTCTTCGTAAGTCAAGCGTTACCAAACTTGTTTCAAAAGCAACGGTTTAATTTATATTAATTTGTAAGATTTATAGTAATTTATCACTGGTTAAAGAAACGACATATTACGCTTTCATTAATTATATGGCGCTATTTGCCTGTTCGTAATGTATTCATTTGTAAAACGCTCAATTTTGCGAAAAATTAAGCCTCAATATGGTTAATATTACATATATATTTTTTAAACTTTACGCTTTTTTCACATAGTAGTAAAGCTTATCCCTTCCCAGACATTACCATTTTGAAGACAATATTCATATATACTAAACTAAAATTTCAGCCGATAAAAAAAAACTATTATTTTGCTTTAAATTGTGTTTTCTCAAAATATATAAATAACATTAATTTTATAATTAAAACGAAATTTGATATAATTTAAGGCACAAAATATTTGTCGTTTTATAGTCTTTGCTTTGATATACATTCTTCATTATTCTAAAAAGGATTGAGTAACAGGCTCAAAGATTAAAGGAATATCTCAAGAAAATTGTTTAAATCTTTCGAACTGAAATTTTAACATTTTGGCATTTTTTGTTTATATAAATATTTTAATATAATAAAGCTATTGTAAGCTTATCTTCGTAGAAAATTGAGTTCTCTCAGAAACTGCCATTTTTTAAAAAGAGTTTATTAAAGAAACTTTCCCAGAATTATTAGACGTAAGATGCTCTCTAAAAGTGATATTAGATTAGAATTTAGAATTAGAGTATTTATAAACTACTGGGTATAACCGGTACAGTAATATACGATATATCACTAAAACTAATAAAATAAGTTTTAAGCTTCTAGCTCGAGATAAAGTGGACCTTTTAATAAAGTTGGGCCGTCGCGCGTCGTGGTGCACTGTACGCTTATATGACTGCAATCATGAATGGTTGTGGGTTCCATTCCCAATAGGAGGAATGGAGTATTTAATATGGTCATTAAAAAAATCAAAATCGAATCATTCAATAGATTACTATTGGATAATTATTCTAAGCACGTTCAACTAGACAAATTCCTTAAATTTATAATATGAACGCAAGAGTTTACAAAACATACAAAGACAAATATTAATACAGATAAAAAAACAAAATATATATATATGCAAAAATTAAAAAGGATATGAGTCTGAACGAGATTATTCTATTGAAATTTATCGTTCAATCTCTAACATTGATTACATACATATTTCAATAGGGCGCGAGGCAACGCGACGCGACGTCGAGTTCCATTCGCACAGTGGATAGGTAGGTACGTAGTGAGTCAGCTTAATTACTGTCATGTTTGTAAAAGCTTCATTTTACTAGGATTTCAATAGATACAATTTTTCTACTAAAACTCAAAGGTTTTTAATATAAAATTTGTCCTGACTGTAGAAAAACTAGTTTTTGATAGTTTTTTCAGGTAACATATACATGGATGTAAATACAAATTTCCCTCCGTTTACAAAATGGTAGTTACTGCAAATTCTTAATATGTCATGAAATTCTATCCACAATATCTCAAGCACCTTCCTCCAGCACTACATCTCCAGAGCTATTTGCTACCCAAAGTTGTCTGAGAATAATACATTTGGCAAGAGAGAATACTTTTTATTAATAATTTTATTTTGTTTAAATTTAAGAAATAGATTTTTGGAAAATTGAGAAATAGAAATTTCACAAAATTACCTCGTAATCTTAATCCATTTAGACATAGAAACAAATACAAAAGAACAAAAATGTTCTCAAATGCGGGTATCTGTACACATCGTTAAGTCTCATGTCGCTGAAGTTTCGCTCGTAATCGAATCATCGTAGGGGAAGATCGCATCAATCAACATCATCTCACTATAATTGATTAATATCTATATTTAAATATGTATGTATATACGTATGTCATAAATATTTATTATCTATTGCCCGTTCAAACCCTATATGGGGGTAATGTTTTTATTTTACATACAATCGTGATGTGTTGCGTGGTTATGGTCGTAGGTAGGTTCTTTTTGAAGGGAATTAAATTATTTTCGATTTTCTGGTGAGATAAAGGGTGGTATTTAGTTTCACTTAATATACATTCTTTATAGAAAACGATGAAAAGACTGTCTTGACTATAGATCACTAGACTGAGAAAAAAATATTCCGTGTATATAATTACACCAAATGCGATGAAAATTTTGTTCGCGAACTGAAATTCTTTTTCTTTTTCATATTAAATACTAACTAAACTAAAGTATATTTAGACAATTTAGTAGAATTATTAAACGTATTAAAGTTTTCTTTAATACAGATTTTAACATAACCGGTAATATATGAGAGATCAGTAAAACTAATAAAATGAGCTTTAAGCTTCTAACTCAAGATAAAGCGCACCATTTAATAACTTTGTTTGCAGAAGCTACGTATAAGCTTCCTTTTGTGATAATTTCATGAAGTAGTTTGAAAAAAAAATAAAAATTCTTAGAGTATACTACTAAAGATATATATTATTAAATTTAAATCTAATTGGACAGAGTAAATCTGGGAACCTAGTGTTACGACTAACGTACTTTCGTATCCCACTTTCCACTGAATACAAGATGCTTTGCGTGTTGGCATCCACCACTCACACAATGTCTCCAGATATTTCTTTATTAAAATTCCTCCAATGGTTATAGAACCCGTGCTTATGCCCACTACTGGCGTCAACTAGTCTTCATAAATATGCTATATAAAATAATATTATTACTAAGCTTAAATTTGTAAGGTGCAAAATTTATTCCAAGTACTTGAATAAAGACATCATTATATAAGACAAATGCACTTTAGAATATACACATTCATAATTTAATTTGTGACCTTCATTAAATGCAGCTGTTCGCAAAATATGAGTAGAAGATATGAAATTTGATACACGTACTATGAAACTTAGTTTTGGGTGCATACAGTACAAATATGGTTCTGTTTCATTGTTTGACTGTAAACGCGACGGCTGTGGGTTCGATTCGCACTAGGGGATTTTTTTAATTTTTTTTGTTCTGGTAACAAGACAAAGCGCCGCTTAAAGTTGCGTCAACTAATAAGCAATATCTCCAAAAATTGGCGGAAAATGGTGGACGACCTGTCTTAAGTTAAAACTCGGTTAAGACTGGTAATCAGGAGAGGTCTTTCTGCCTGCTGCATGCGACAATAAGCTAAT
Organism: Heliconius nattereri; assembly: GCA_013403645.1. Classification (NCBI taxonomy): domain Eukaryota; kingdom Metazoa; phylum Arthropoda; class Insecta; order Lepidoptera; family Nymphalidae; genus Heliconius; species Heliconius nattereri. The sequence continues at coordinate 2,345,285 of JAAIXI010000230.1, forward strand.
AAACAGTACAAATATTTATTGTCATATTTGGTCATATTTTTAGATCAATTTCGCTATTTATTCAATTTATATATTTTTTTGTATTCGGTACTTAAATTTGTTTATACATAGATATACGTATTAGTTGCGGCCCGTTGCAACTTCGTTTGCATAGACCTCCATTTACTACCCAGTGCACTTAAGTGGTTTTCCCAAGAGCTGTTTTTATACCAATTAAGGTATAGTTGAGACGATAGGGTATCTAATTAGACCCTCGTTTTATTTTACCGGTAAAAAACAAAGTGCTCAATAAGATATTGAGCTTTAATAGATTAGGCGGGTTACCAGAGCGCTTTCATTTAGATATAATAACGCAAGGCTTTGTGTTCTTGTGAGAGCAATGAAATGAAAAAAAAAACATTTCTCCAAGTGGGTATCGAACTCGCAACCGTTGCGCTCACTCTACTGCGCTACAACGGCTTCTTATTTATTAAAAATTAAAATAATTGCACAACGCATATCTAGAGCACAAATTTACGTAACAAAGTGAAAGTTACGCTAAAAGTAGAGTATAAGACTCGTTATTTCGGTAACTCCGTCATCAACTCCGATAGCCGTGATCGTCTAGTGGTTAGGACCCTACGTTGTGGCCGTAGTAACCCAGGTTCGAATCCTGGTCACGGCAGCTAACAGCTGTCCCGGCGGAGTTTATATTTTTGTAAAAATCGAGATTATTTATGGTTTTGTGACCGAAAGTGGTCGATATTTTGGATTTTTTATAAACTATGTATACATATTTAATTAAAAATGAATCTGAAAATTGTTTTAGAGATAATAATTGAATGTTTCCAAATCCAATTATTTCCTCTGAAAATGAAACTATAAGTACACTATAATTATGCAGTAATCTTTAGTATTATTTATATCAGTTGTAATATATTGTAACAAAATATTATAATAATTATTATTAAAATCATTTTAGTATTAATTATTAATTTTAAACATGGTTATGTACTATAATGTACTTAATATGTAATTGCATAAAACAATAGTGAATTCATCCTTGTACTTTAAGTAATTAACCGTATACAAATTGCGTCAATAAAGTAAATTTCAATTTAAGTTAAAAGATCTGATAAGTAATGTAAGACCTGGTAAAAAATGTAAAAACTTTTTAAGGCAAAGCTTTGAGAAATGAAAATAATTCATTTCCTCGAGCGGAAATCAAACCTGTATTACCCCAGCGCCATGACAGCCATATTAAAATTGTAATATCATTTAAATTTCACATACTGACTAAAATGTAATATATATAATTGAATAGTATTAGACCAAAAACTAATGTGTCTGAAACTCACACGAATGATTACACTTTGTTCACAAACCTCACATAATACAAAACGTATTTAGGGGGATTTCACACTTTATATTTCATTCCATTTATTATTTATTATTATAATTATACGAAAGGGTTTTTTTTTGCTAATAAATTCCTCTATACAAACTTGACTGTTTAGGCTAATTAGATTCGCCATAGTATATTCTGTTCATTTATCCTAGTGACGAGTACTTGATCACGCACCATTTCAATAAGAATCTGAATCCTGGAACAAAGTTTATGTTTAATCAATACTATACTAAATAAGGAACTTGTTACTTATTCTAGACTACAATAAAAAAAAATAACTTCAAAAAATCACTTATAATTGATTGCGTATTACGTAAGTTTTATTCTAAATATTTTTTTCCTTTACCGAATTGTTGTCGTTTTTTTGATTATTATAATTTGGGGCCTTATAAGCTTTATTGTATAATGACATCTTCAATCCCAAGAACTTAATTGGATTCTCCACTTCTCTCATCATCTGGCTCTTCACTCTCTTTTTATAATCAATTAAAAAAACTATATTCAAAAAAAAAAAAAATCTTAATTATATTATTTTCAGTCACTGTGAAGAAACCCTAAATTGTTACTCCGTACATTTACGGAGTCAGCCATTCGGCTGCCTAGATGTGACCTTTGCCACTGACAATACCTTTGTAAGGTAAGAAATAATTCGTATCACATTTTGCTATGATACAAATATTATTAACACGACANAGTACTTGATCCTGGATGAGCGAGCTGAATCCTGGAACAAAATTTATGTTTAATCAATACAATACTAAATAAGGAACTTGTTACTTATTCTAGACTACAATAAAAAAGTAAAAGTTTTATTCTAAATATTTTTTTCCTTTACCAAATTGTTGTCGTTTTTTAGATTATTACAATTTGGGGCCTTATAAGCTTTATTGTATAATGACACCTTCAATCCCAAGAACTTAATTGGATTCTCCACTTCTCTCATCATCTGGCTCTTTTACTTTTTATAATCAATTAAAAAAACTATATTGGTTAAAATATAAATAAAAATCTTAATTATACTATTTTCAGTCACTGTGAAGAAACCCTAAATTGTTACTCCGTACATTTACGGAGTCAGCCATTCGGCTGCCTAGATGTGACCTTTGCCACTGACAATACCTTTGTAAGGTAAGAAATAATTCGTATCACATTTTGCTATAATACAAATATTATTAACACGACAGACGTTTACAAAATCGTCTATATTCAATAATTGTTTTGTATAACAATACTCTATATATTACTCGTGAAGGTAAATAATATATTACTAGAAATATAAGTACTAGTATTACATAACATAATTATGCATATATGTAGATCAACCAATATATTATATACGTTTTTTGCTCTTTTTAAAGATTTGTGTTGTCTGGAAGACGCAATGCCTCCAGAATTTCCTTTCCCTGCCTCCTTTTTTTTGTAAGTCGGTTAATAAATTATAGAATAATATATCAAGGTAATACTAGTAGTAATAGTTCCATATAAAACAGCTGTACAGAGATATATTTAAAAATATATGATGTTTAATATAATCGGAATGCTAAAATAAATTTAGTTATAATTCGTTGTGTTCACCGACCCGTGCTTAACGCTGAATTTCATTAAGTGTAAGTTGTAGGAGACACATACGACAAATTTGTCTTTTACTATGTTTTTATAATAACGTAGCGAATGCAAAAGCTACGGTACGATATTGAACCTATGACCATGGTGCTGTTTCACTGCGCCGCGGTAGTCTAAAAAATTATAATATTATTTAATTAATTGAAGTTGTGAAGTTGTGTGGAGCATGTGGTACAATCATTTTCATTATAACGAATTTCACTCCAAAGGATTCATAATATATTTCATAATTAAATCAACTAGGGTTTATATCTGTTTCGATTATTTTGATAGGACCTACGAAAGTGGGAGAGATGTTGTCACAATTAAACAACTACTGCTAAATCAACTTTGCAACTTTTCTTGTTACGAATGTATAGGGATGATTAAATAACGAAAAGAAAAACATGTTTCGTGCATAAAATATATGTTTCTACGATATGTATTTTATTTTATTTTCCATTTTCATTTTCTACGATAAGACAATACGCAGCGTTGAGTTCCACAGCTCGTGACTAATGGGCCATCGCGTGGAACTCAACGCTACACTTTGCCTCGTTACCAGAGAGAAGAAAATATGAAATATTTTATTTTCCCGAATGGGAATAGAATCCGGAACCGGTAACAATATAACAATTTCCTCAAATGGGATCGAACCCATAATTACAGTCACTCATAGTCCGGCCGTTGGAAAAGATGTCCTTTTGGCTATAGCAAATAAAATGACATATTGACTTCTGAAAGTCAATTTCGCAAAAACAAAGTAATAACGACGCTGCAGTATTTTTTCTTCCCTCCTGGGGGCCTTTTCATTTTCCGATACGAAATTATGAAATGTTCGTTGCGCAGTATGCGCAATCTTAGTGGCGGTTACTGAATCGAGTCGTATTACTTGAGGCTCCCTAAAGATCTCTATAAGAATTTTAAATTACAATTTTTTTATAACTATAGGTGTGCACAAATGTAGCAGTAGAATACTGCAAAATTTATTTATTTATTTATATATTATAGCCGTACTTTATGTAGCTTCACGTTGTATTCCGCATATAGTGAAGTACGCAGAGGAAAATTGGAAAGGGAGTGCTAAGATATTCCGTTTCCCCTTCAAATACTTCCGTTCCCCAATTTCTGCCGAATTTTTGAGGCTCTTTGTGGATGGAACTAAACGCCGCGCATTGGCAGCGCAAACAGTAAGTTTCTTACTGGAACGTAGTGTCTACACAGTAGGTTAACAGGTTTCTTCTGCTTAGCCTGCTATGCACAGCGTATAGCTAAAATAAAATATTATCATTTTTAACAGAATTTCTTTGGAACAGTCTTGTTTTTGCTTTACACCATACTAATTAATATGATTAATTTAAGAAAGTATTATTACATTGGAACTATTATTACTCATTCAAACGACCGTAAAATAAATTTCTGTTCTACATTTTTCTACTTTATCCGGAAAAACTTCACACAAAGACGTTTAAAATGCACGCCGCGATAACAGAGCGTTTTCGATGAAGGCTTGTTTCCAAGTATAATATGCAATAAATCGTGAGTAATTTAAATATTACATTTTTTTGTATATTTTCTAGTATTTTCCTGTAGAGTTTGGCCAATTTTTGTAGAAGATCAATTATAAACTTTTGATATATTTACAACATATGCGGTATTAGCAACTTACATGTAAATGTTGCATCGCCTACTTAAGTTTATTGTTATACTATACATAGCTTGTCTGCTATTCTTATGTATAAGCTGTATCAGTGTAAAGTTGGATCTAAATATAGCAGTTTTGTGTGAAAGTGGAACAAGCTGCCATCCTCACAAATTTTCACATACATAACAAATAGTAATAGTACTAGTAGACGTAGACGTAGACGTGCGACCGAAACAACATCTGAGATTGATAATGAAGACTTTCCCTTTATCTCTCATCATGAACGTAGGATTCGTAGAAAGGCTTTCCAGTTCTTGTGAGACAGAATTGTGGAGATGCAGGTTCTTTTTCAGTCGATCGCTCCCAGGCCCAAGGATCCCATACAGTATAAAGGCAACCAGATTTGCTCTTGGCGATTGCTTGCCCTAACCTGCCTGCCTACCTTGTTTGAATATGTGATTATCAGATTTTCATAATTATGTAATTTTTTTACAATTTGAAAATATTATTCCACACAATACTTTTTTAGAGTACTGACTAAGATGCCATTTTCTTAAAACGAAATTGGAAATTATCTGAAAAAACATTATGTCCTGTGGTACTATTATATTTTATTCATTTATTAAAATGAATATCACGGACTTTCATACTGGAAGACGAATCCGGAAGTTGAATGTTTACAATGGGAGAAAATTAAAGTAACTCTCAATATCACGTTTTCTCTTGCATTTTGTTGAATTGAGAATGCACAGAGCGCTTATTCAAACTCCTTAATATATTTCTTACAGATGAGTTGAAAATTCTTACGTACTATTTATTCAAAGTAGCATTTCCTTTGCTCTTATTGTAATACTATTCAATATTGCATAGTGTGTATATAAGCTTTTATTACGTTGTATATATGTGTGGGAATACAGCCCAATATTTTATTCCCCCCAGTGGGAATCCAAGCTACGAACGTCACTTTTACAGTCGCACGCTTGTACCGCGGCGCCACTGCAGCCTTTTTATGTAAATTTAAAAAAAAATATTTTAAAAAATATTACATAACGTAAAATATTTTTGTGTAATTTAAACAATATGCTATACACGTAGTGGAGAACGGAGTGTCTTAACACTAGGTTCCCTCTGCCTACTGATATATTGATATACAAGAACAGTGTAAGGTATTTATTATGTAAATTTATAAATAAAAAAATATCATAAAACATAATAAAAATTTCAGCACTCCATCTAATTTGTTTCACAAACTCTTTACAAAGCACCCTTAGCGTTTTGGTTTTATTTAAAAGAATTAACGTTAATAGAATTTTTCATCACCCTCGTCAGTGAAGTTAATCTAATTTTACATAGACACAGTAATTACATACGGGAAAAATGTAAGTTAAATTATAGAGAAAATTATTAAAGCCCTTAGATGGAGACAAGTGCCCCCTATTGTGGGAGCGGGTTAGGGGTTACAATATTGTCACTTTCGTCAAACAATACATATATGTCGCCGCGACTCTTATTGTGGTTATATAATTATATTGTCGATATACTTATTTAAATTCCTTTTACTAACAATGATTTCATTGTAATGTAGTTACTTTGAATTCTACAAGTTTAATTATGTTTTTAAATATTACGTTGAATTTAGAAATAAATAAGAGTGAATAAAATACTGTGAATATTAAATTATGAATTAATAGTTTTGTATTTGTCACCTACAGATCACCCCACTTTAGGCGCGTTATCGCTTGCCATAGACTATGAATCATGGTTAACGTTATATAAAGGGCCGCACGGGCATGGTACGCTCGGTCGAGGCTCTACCACGGCTCGGAGCACTACTTGTGCTCCACCGCTGGCTAACCTCGACCATCTTAATTATAAATGTAGTTCAGACTTATTTATAATTATCTACTTGGAGTTGAGGCTCTGGTGTGGTCAGATGCGCTACTCGTGCTCTGCCACATAACCTCGACTATTCGGATAATTGATTATTTAGTTAATCAATTATTATTGTAGTTACGAATGTCGTTAAGACCTATTTGTAGCTATACTGGGCTGGAGCAGTGAAAGGCGAGCGTTAGTTACTGTAAAGGGGCCCCTGAAGCCTACAATTGTGGTCACAAGTCCACGGCACTGCTCCGAGCTTCACACATCATTTAAAGAGTAAGATAACATCACATTATTTATTTACCCACCTATATTGCTATTTATTACACCTACAATTATAACCCTTCATAATTAGTTTACTTTGAAATCGTTCAGTTAAGCTTTCAGTTATTATTTGGATTATTTATTTACTCAAGATTTATTTATTTGTTCACTTCACTATTTATGTTAAAATCACCTTGCTAAAAGTATTTGTACATGTGTTATGTGTTCACATACGAGTGGAACCAAAGGCCAGGACATGGTCGGAGGTTCTACTCGTTTATTTTTTATGCCTATTACCCCCCTGCTCCGACATATATAATATTAATAAAATTGAAAAAAAATTGTAATTTTGTTTTCATAAATATAATTTAAATACAAATTGACTTTTTAAATCTTTTATTTCAACTTCTATAATTTTCAATATAAAATATTAGTATTTGGACTGTACAGCTATTATCACACGTCTTCTACAATCCTTATATATGTAAGATTATACTTACTTTATTTTCGACTTCTGACCCTCTCTCTCTCTCTTCTAACAAATTCGGCAACGCAAATCTCGCAGAAAGCATGTTCGTTTTCGTATATTACAGATACCGACATTGTGTCATTTTGCTAAGAAGAAATGAGGAAAACAAATTTATATTAGGTTGATATACCTGAGAAGGAATCGAATCTATGACCGTTTCATTCTCATTCTATCTATAAGACTAGGGCGTACTTAGCACATATTATATAAAATACTTATAACGTCGCCTTGACATTTTAAAGATGGCTCGATCAATGGATAAGACTGACCGTGACAGCGGCTGAAGAATTAATAGAGTCTTAATAAGGTTAAGCTTATTAAGCTTAATAAACGCACGAACAGAATTTTTAATAAATACATAGTATTAAGTAAATAAAACAATATAAAGTTGACCATTTTTTAATTTAACCAAGCAGTTATTAAAACACGTTATTAACAGTTAATTTAATTAGCTTGGCACATTTAATTATCTGTTAATTATTAACAGTTAATTAACTGTTGCTTGGCTTGGCACTTTGTCTTTGTGGTTCCTGTGTCTGGCACTTGTCCTGACCACACTCCTTTACGTTGCATTAATTAGAGGTAAGTCTAATTAAGATATAATTATAATTATCATGTACTGCGTGGGTGATATTTTGGTCTGACTGGAATTGGTCAGGCTTCTAAGCAAGAGGTCATCGACTTTTTTGTACTTTTTTCTCAACTGCATTCTTTATTGCTACAGGGAGAGAGGGAGAAAGAAGCGAAACGTCCCTGTATATTTTTTACTCACATCGTTCGCTGTAATAGTATAATGAACTGTTTTAAGGACAATCAGCTTCACGTAGGCAGAGGGAATCTAGTGTAAAGATACTCCGTTCCCCATTTCCCGCCGAGTTCTGGACACATTAAGTGTTGAGTGGTGGGACTCAACGCCGCGAAGGATAATGATTATTGTTTTTTAATATAGCACTTCCTCATATTTCCTATTCTTGATTCCTACAATAAACTGTAAACAATAAAAGTAAAGCAAGATTTGAACCTGCATTTTCAAACAAAGTATGCACAAAATGCGAAATACCAAAATAATAATAATAATATCGTTCTCCAATTGATTATTTATAGATCCTAAAAAACCAAGGTACCAGAAAGTACCAGCATTGATACAATTTACGAGGAAAGAAGTAATAATCCGTGTTCTGTTGATTTATGACCTTTATTATCTAAAGATTACCCTATAGAGAATAGATAAAAGAAAAATATAGAATAGATAAAAGAATATTATAGTAGAATTTCTTGAATTTATTGTACTAAATTACGGAAAGCGGAAACATTTTTAATTTACATTGGATACATTTTAAATATTCTTAAGACTCTTTTAATATGGAAATCACTTGGCGAAGAAAAAACGCTGACTTTGCAGTATGCAGTTAAAAGTCAAAGGTCACGGTGTGGTCTTTTTGGCTAAACTCTTTTGAATAGCGATAAAAGATTCTAATTTGCATACTAGAGAAGTTGCAGCTGACGCTAAAGCAATATGGTAAAAATTTACGGAAATATGGTCAGTATTTGGATTACACATTTATATGTTACGAATCAAAAGTACCTGTAAAAAACTCAAAAAATATATAATATATATTACAATAAAAAAAAATACATTATCCACTTCTAGCCAATTTTCTCTGCTTTGCTTAGTGAAAAGCACTAATTTTACAAAGTAATTTTAAAAATAAAGGTAACAATCTCACAATTAAAATATTTTATTACTTCAAAATATTTCAAAAGTAAGCAACAACGCAAAACGCCCACAAATCTGTTATATTCAATTTTTTTGGATCAGTGTTCATCAAAACGGGATTACGTCATTTTTACATGAAATTTTACAACAAAATCTAATATTTACGAAGAATTGCCGTATAAAATATACAACGATAAAATACAACTGTTATTAGTAAATAAATGAGTAAATTTTGTTTTTAATTAAAATACTAATTAAATTTGGTAGACTTTAAAGTTTTAAGTATTATTAACAGTTTTACTACAAAGGATAAGTAGTAACAATCATTTATCAACAGTTTTAAGGTGTTAGTTGCAAAATACTTTTGGAATCCGCGCCTTTTTGAACCATCCAATCGTCCACTAAGCCACACGTTCACGTATCTCAACGAAGTAATAATGTAATAGAAATAATAATAATTTTCATCACATATTCGTCTCGTAATATACGTAAAATACATACTGTATTCAAAAAATAAACGTTTCTGTTTCATTTGAACTTATTAGTACCGACGCGCGACGCCATTATGTTAAAATGAAAATTCCATACTTTAATTTTTGAAACACTAAAAAGAAAGGTATTTTCATTATGGAAAATTCACCGAGTATTCAACTACTGCTACTATCGCTATAGCTGTAGACGTGTGTGTGTGTGTGTCTGTATGACTGTGTGCACAGCTCTCACGACACAATTGCTCTTCACCTAACATGCGGGGAAATGGAAACTTCATTACGCCTCATATCAGAATGCTTAATATACTTATGAAAAAATGGTTAAAATTATATGAAATGAAACCCATTACGTGATGAAATTTTTGTTTATATTTTCGTTTATTATGTTCTCGTTTTTTATGTGATATTTTACGTTTTTAGTTTAATAGAGATCTTTTAGTGCATCTTCAGTCTGAGTTGGAAATGTATGGAAAGGTTCGATATTAATAGACATAAAAGTCTGAAAAATGAGAACGTAACACACTGATTTTTCTATTGTATATACTTAAATATAGTCAACCGAAAATAGTGACCCGCTCTTAAATAACTCAGACATCATTATAGTAAATTATTTAAAAATAATTTGTATTAAAATATTGAAAATACAACGACAGATCCTCCGCCTTCCTTCCTAATTCTTAAGAATTCCCCGTGACCAAATAGCAGCGATTAATCGCGAAAGAAGTTGCAGGAGAAAGCTAGTGTGAATATAATATGAAAATTCATTAGTAATAAAATAGAATATTGTATTAGTTTGAATTTGTGGTTCAAAATCAATCGGGCATATTAATATTGCTTATTTCCAGCTACGGCTTTGCGGTGTCATTTTCTATAAGCATGTATTATTTGATCCACTTGTATGTATATTATAGGAAGAAACAAGATAATCCATTAAATATTTCTTTGTTAATGTTGAAATATATATTATTTTAATATGAAGCCCTAAACGCGATGGTTGTGAGTCCGATTCCCATTCGGAGAATTTGAAATATTTCATATTTTCATTGCCAATCAAGCGTGCCATTGAATTCGATTACTCAACACACAATGCTTCAGGAATAAAGCAGAAAGGAGTGAATAAAAGTGCCTTAATGAGGAACAGAGTGTTTCAAAATTAGGTTCCCAGTTTCCCTCTGCTTTCTCCTTCTATGCGCGGGATATAGCGTGTAGTTAAAAAAATAGCTATGTAGAATTTTTTGAATGAAATTAAGCAATATGTAAATAGTAATAATTTTCTACAGAATTGGCAAAATCGAAATATTTCAAGTCTATTAGTTTAGTAAAATTATCAACAAGTACTAAATACCAATAATATAAATGCAAATGCGTCAGTCATATGAATATATGTATGCCTTTATACACTTTATATGTACATACACATTATATAGGATGCAATTCCGCTTTGTGGAGCACGCATTTCAAGTAAGTACTGAGGTTTATTTCCTGTGAATACTAAGGATTTTGATATGAAAATTTTGTTTTTTTTTTTGTTCAAATAATTTTTGGTTTAGGTGGAAGATAACAATTACGACAATATTGCTACAAAATATGTGTTTTATCGAATTGAATAAAATTTTAGCTATCAGTGAATAGATCTATAAAATTATACTGTTATTAGAACACGAAAGTAATTCAGGTGAGAAAATAAAAAATATATATAATATAGCGGACAAAGCCACGACCGGGTAATCGAATCTATTACATCTGACAGAACATCTGTCCACGGTAACTGAACTATATAAGACAAGAAAAGTCTTGTCGTATACTAAAACAATTATTATCGCTAAACCTATTCCAAACGTTATAAAAGATAAATCAAAGCAAGTAGCGTGTTTTATAGGCGATATATGACCTCCACTTTGTCTCTACATTTTATTGCTAGTAATTTCTTAGACGATAAAAATACAATCTGGTTGAAATCGATTTATTTTATATATTGTTCTCTTTTATCTCGAAAAAAATCATCTTTAAATTCAAGATATAAGTTCATATGGTCGTATCTTTTTTTTTAACTTCCCACACACATCAGAATAGGCAGAGGAAATCTGAAAACCTAATCTCTAGACACTTCCGTTATCCACTTTCCACCGAATTCTCGAGACAATGCGTGCTGAGTGGTGGAACTCAACGCCAAGATTTGCCTCAATACCAAAAGAAGAAAATGAAACTCAAGTGGGAATCGAACTCACAGCCTGTCGCGTTTACAGTCGCACGCTTGTGCCCCAGCGCCACGAATTCCCTCATATTTTTTATATATACTCTTCATAACTAGTACTTCATAACTAATCTATCTTTCACTAGAATATATATATATATAATAAAAGAACAAAGATATAACATATTAAAGCCGACATATTATCGCATATAAATGTAATTACCACGTTCACTCACAAACATTCACGCTCGACTTGCCGCTCCAAATTAAACTCGGTTCCGTCTCAAATCAAGCACATAAGTACATTAATAGGGAGTTAATCCTGTAATTTGTTCTAAATTAAAACTCATAATTACATATTAGAGCATTTTATTAGTGGTAGGGGAAGCTTGTAATATTTTTAGCTTCACGCTTTATCCCGCATATAGCAGAGTGTGTAGAGGGAACTTGGGAAATTAATGTTAAGACACTGTTCCCATTGAAACGCTTTTCCCGTGATGCATAGCGTGTTAAGTGGCGGGAATTAACGATTTTTTATCAGAACTTTTACACTTAGACTGTAACCCATGTGCAGTTGGATACATACTGTAATTAATTTTATTTTGAAAAAAGTTTTCACAAAAAACTTTCCAAGTCTTAAGTAAGAGAACCTCTTGAGTAAAATTTTCTTCTTAATTCTTTGAAACAATTTCCCTAAGGGTTCATATATTTTACTAACTCTTCATATAATAATCTTTCTAATCTTTGTGCATACAATGTAACCTTTGTAATTAAACTACGATTAAATAAGTTTTTTTAGCTTCACTTTTTAGCCCTAGTGGCGTAACCAGGAAGGACGGAAAAACAAATCCTGTTGTTTCTTCTAAACACTTTTTTTTTGCTTTCCCGTACATAGCCGGGAAGAAAGAGGGAACCTGGAATACAGATATGGTGATTACTTTTATACAGTAGGTATGCATACATACGTATTACATCTGCAATGGTTTTACGCCTTCGACTTCTTTTTTATAAATAAACTGGATTTATATATTTAAAATTAATACAATTATATAACTTTTTCCTTTCATAGTATTGATAATTTCATATTAAATACTAACTTTTGTCTGCGATTTTACCCGCCACCACATATCCCCAATGCATCTGTGGTTGCATTATGGTCAGAGTCAGAGCTTTATCAAATATTCTCGATAAATGTACTATTCAACACAAAATTATTTTTTTTACGTTGAATCTTTATAGTTCTGGAGATTACCGCGCTCAACCCAGCTAGTTTTAAAATATTAGTACGAAAATTACGACAATATTATAAAGACTCACAAAGATTTACTTCAGACCAGATTTTAATATGAAACCTGAGATAAAACTAAAACAGAATGAAAACCTCATTTCTGCTTATCTTTGTGTACCTCTTGAGGAAGGCGACGCGAGAGCTTTTCAGGTGGCATTCATACAACGCAGCGAAAATGTAATCTGACTATGTTTATATAATTTTTTTTGAAGGAATGTATTTATTAGTGTTTATGGAGGAGAAAAGAGTGATGTATCTTTTTATTTGTGTTTTGTGTATTAAACTGGAAAAAGTTTTTTTATTATTAAAATTTTAATTTTTTTTCTTTGTTGGAAACTACTATTTTATTTTGTTTTTCTTTCTATTTCTCTTTAATAAATTACAGAGCTTATCAATATTTAAAAAAAATCAGCTGTATCCCGCTCACAGTAGGGTAGGTAAAGAGACCCTCGCGTAAATTATCCTTAATTGCATGTTAAATAATTTTATCTTTTTCAAATGACACATTTATAAGAATATTTCTTTACAGAAGTACGAACAAACTGTTTTATTCTTTTGCAAATAGGTACGTATAACTTTTTCTAATTTAAGCAAAAAAAATACTTTCACGTCAAACCATATTTTTATTTTTATTTTTTATAATTTAGAGAGTTATAGGTAATGTAAAAAAAATAAAAATCACTTCTACTAACTAAATGAAAAAAATACTTTAAAATCTATATATATAAAAGGACTTGTCCTCACTTACTGAGGCACACGCACAGCCGTAACCGCTGTGCGTAGAAACGTGAAATTTGGACAGATGTTTACTTTCATAATCTGGACATCCACTGAGAAGGGATTTTGAAAAATTTTAACCCTAAAGAGGTGAAATAGAGGATCAAAGTTTGTATGGAAAAGTTTTTAAATCGGCACCGATTTTTATAAAATTTGAAATTTCGATTTTAAAAAGTATTTAATTGAACACGTGTTTCATCGTTTTCTAGAATTCTCCCCCTAAGGGGGCAAATAAGTGGTTGAAAGTTTGTATAGATTTTTTTTTAAATGAGCACCATTTTTTATAAAATTTGAAATTCAGACTCTTAAACGTATTTAATTAAACACGTTTCATGGTTTTCTAGAATTCTCCCCCTAAGGGTGCAAATAAAGGGTTGAAAGTTTGTATGGAAAATCTTTAAATCGCCACCGACTCTTAGACCACTGACTCTTTTACACTCTTAAAAATATTTTATTGAACACATGTTTCGTGGTTTATTAGAATTCACCCCTAAATAAGCAAGCGAAGCTGCGCGCGTCCGCTAGTTACATATAAAATCCCATAATATTCGCAAGAAATAAAACTCAATACTTAAAATGCTCTACAAAGCTGAATTGCATCCCATATATGTAATGTGTATGTACGATTGTACATATAAAGCGAAATTCGAATGCATACATATATTCATAAGATTGATGCATTTGCATTTATATTGGTACTTATCGATATATCCATACTGTTTTAGATTTACCTGTTAGCTTTAGTAAATTCAAAATGTACTTAAAATTTTGAATATTGCAAATTTCAGGGAATTTTAGTTGTAAATCTTCACAATTTCTATTTAAAAGTATTATGCAATTTACTATATTAAAAGTAAGTTCAAAACTAATCGACAGCTTATATAGCAGTTGATACGTACCAGAAGGTAACTTAACAAATTAAGGTTTACTTTTTTTAGCATGTCACTATTAAGCATACGGAACCTGGGAACCTTAAGATGTTGCGTTCTCCATTAGGTTACTTTCATTCCCCACTTTCCGTTGAATTCCAGTGACATTGCGTGACGAGTGGTGGAGCTTAACGCCGTGCGCCGTATTTCATTTCCTTGAATGGGACAATTTTATTTTACCCTCTTCCTCATCGTCTACTGCACAAATTTGAGATATTGCACGTTGAGTGGAGTCTTCTTGCCATAAGCAAGGAAATGGAAATCATCTCTCCTGTAGAGATCGATCGCTATTTCAACGCGATCCGGTGGTCTTTAGAAATAGATTTAAGATATTAGAATGGTTTTGAAGTTAAGTTATATGGATGTGGATGTTATGAATTATGAATATAGGGAAATAGTAAATATATAAGAAACGTCACATAAAAGTAAGTTACGGACAGATTGTAAGAAATATGCAGCGAAAACAAAAAAATGAAATTTAATACGTAAAATTTTTTAACACGATATGGAAGCGCACTTTAGAGTATTTGTGAATTGTAATAAAATTTGTCTTTATTAAGGTTTGTAAAAGAAAATATTTCATTACCCTAAATGGATATAGCGCTCTCAACCATTACGTTTATAGTTAGGTACTGTATAACACACCACAGATTAAATTTTGCTACATTTACTAACTTGTATTTAACATGTACTACCTTCAGCTATTTAAAATTAGAAACATTACCAATACAATGGACATAGAAAAAAAACGAATACAAATACAAAAAAAACATAATTGCATTTTATTTAACTTTAAACATATTTTAAAATGAATCAAATGAGTGTTATTTTAATAAAAATATTTAACATTCTGATATGCAGTATAATAAAGTTTCCATTTCCCCGCATGTTAGGTGAAGAGCAGTTGTGTTCTGAGAGCTGCGCATACAGACACACAGACGTACCGCTAGACCAATGCACCGTAGACTACACTATAGTTGAATACTTGCTTATTTCTTATTTTCCTCATGAAAATACCTTCCTTAGTGTTTCGAATATTAAACTTTAGAAAAGTGTGGAATTTTCATTTTAACATGATAGCGTCGGTAGAAATAAAATTTGGCTCAATATTTTGATGGAGCATATTGTTTTATAATGCAAAGTTTAGGTTTCTTCAATACTCTCTGATGACTCTACTCTACTCTACTCTACTCTGGCATGACTTTACAATGAGAGGAAATTCAAGAAGGGAAGATGAATCACTGCTTTTTTTAAAAAACTTCCTAACTTTTTTTTATATCTTTGAGTAAGTAGATATAAAACATTACAGTGTAACACACCATGTGTCTCTTTTAATCTATAAAAAAATTGAATTACAATAATAATAAATTGTATGAATAAAATTGTTTATTTTGCTTAACACATGTAATTTAGTAAGAGATATTTTTAAGATAAAGCTGAATAGTGTTAATTTTTCTTAGGATCAATTTTTATTGAAATATTTAAAATTATTAGTTTACCTTATTTATAAGCTAAGATTATCATTCGTTTTTTTATGTAAGAAATTTGTGATTATGTTATAAGTTTTTTTTATAAACAAAATCACAGAAACCAATCAACATCTAAACGAAATCTAAAATCAAAAAATCTAAAAGCTATAAAGAATTGAAAGGAAAATCAAAAAGTTCGCGCTGCCGAATAAAAAGTTAAAGCTTTCGGAACTTAATTTGTAAATTCTATTTCACAAGTCAATCGGTATCGTCGATATTTCTAAATAGATTTCTGTGTATATTTGAGCAGAAAAAAAAGCGTAATATGTTTTTTTTTATTACAGAAATTAAATTAGTACCTGGGTACAAAATCTGGGTAATCTGGGAAGATGAATCACTGATTTTTTAAAAGCAGTCCCATTAAGTCACTCCATTCCCCACTTTCTTAATGATATAAGTTCCAATATATAACAATACGACTTACAGTATCAGCACCAATTCCTTTAGTTACTCTCTAATCAGCGATTAACCGCTTCAAAGAGTACAACTAAATGTTCCGGCGAAAACTAATTGCTAGTACTTATGAGACTTGCTAGTTCCTATATATATACGAGTATGTTTAGACTCGAATGGGTTTACTAAGAAGCAAAATTAAATCAAAATAAAAACATTTTAAGGACAATTAAATCAGCTTATCAGCTTAACTGTTTCCCGCACTAGGGAACATAGTGTTAAGACACTCCGTAACCCACTTTCCCCGACTTTTTCGAGGCATTGTGTGTTCAGTAGCGGAACTTAACGTTTGGTAGCTTTTGCCTTGGTGTCAAGAAATAAAAATATAAAATATTTCGTTTCCTAGAATGGGAATTGAACCCACAAACTATCAACTTTTACAGTAAAACTTTGTGCCCCTGCGCCACGGCTGGCTTCACTAATAAGCAATGAATATAAAAATATAAATTCTCAGCTAAAAAGGCTCAAGACGGAAACTTTAATAAGGGAGCTTTTGATATAAATGAAAGCTTCAACTCCAACGGCTGAACCGATGAGCTTTATGAAAATATTTCTAAGATGATTTTGTTTTTACTCGGTATAAAATGTTTGACTTGTAAAATAATATTTGTATTGAAATGTAGTGCTTATTTAGATGATCCAATTTATAATTTCAATATATATTTTTTCATTGAAACACACGGAGGAAATTGAAATATTTTAATATCTTCACTCTGGTGTCGAGTCAAAGCGTGGCGTTGAGTTCCATAATATTTGGCTTTATTAGGAGAACTTTTATACTACTTTTGCTTTTGATTATCAAGGTGACAATACACTTCCTTTTATTTTTCTGGGCATTAATTTAAAACTGAGTGGAGGGCTCCCTAGCCATTTTGTGTTTGGAAGCTGCACTGTATCTGACTGTAAACGCAATAGTTGCTGGTTCCATTTCCATTCCAGGAAATAAATTATTTTCATTTTACTAACATACATTGTCCCAAGGTCGGCGGAGAGCGTAGATCTTAACATTCGATTCCCTCCTCTTACGCTGCTATTATCGGGATAAAAATAACATTACAGTAACTTATCAATAAAAATATTTTATATATTTTATAAGAAAATAAAAAAGAAATTCCTTTTACTATGAAACATGGTTTTTGCATGATTTTTTTCATTATTGCTCTTCCTACGGATAATCTCTCTAAATCCTACGCTCTCGCTCTCCATATATTCTGATGACAACTGATATGAAAATAAGATTGATTTTTACAAAAGATATTAGAATATGAATTCTCTTAAATGCTAAATAGCGACGAACGAAATGTCTTAACTTTAGGTTTCCTTTCCTCTGCTACATTATGCAGGATACAGAGAGAAGATAAAGAAAATATAATTTTCGTCAAAGTCTTTCGTTTATAAGGCAATAATATAGGGAAGACTTTACTTATGATGAGTTATCAGTGAAAGAAGAGAAAATGAAAAATAATACTGTTCTCAACCTTGACGTTATACTGAACATCTGTAAATATTATTTGTGTTTCTTAATTAAATATTTTAAATGTCTTATATATTTGAACAAGACAATAAATTAAACGATTAAAGTTTAAACAGTCTGTGACCCAATTAGTTACATAATTTTTCTACCACACAGAGTATAAAAAAATCCATTTAAATTTTGTATAATTTTTGTAGAATTGTATATAAAAAGTTTTGTTGGTTTTTTGGTGTCAACTATTAAAAATGATACCTGCCTTATTTTGTTTATATATCATATTTCAAATTCAATTTCATGCCTAATTTAAACTCTTTGTATTTTAGGGTTCCGTATTTCGAAAGAAAACGAATCTGAGGTCAATTCTTCAGCTCAGCAATTGTTTTTTTCTTTTGAAGAACTGCACATCTTGCCAAATTTCATAATTACTAGGTAGGCGAATGGGAAAGCATTCTTTACGCGGCATATAATTTCTTACAAAATTCATCTAAAACTATGTGTAAATGCTCGTTTGATTTAAAAGCTTCATTTACTTTGTGCTTGAGACCATAGAGTTAACTATTAGATATTAATTTTTGCTTGATACAAGACGAACAGAGGGATAAGAGATCAGTCAGTTCAGGAACCCTAATAAAAATATAACAAACTTATATTTACAGTTAATTTCATACAAAATAAGTGGGAAAACAGACTTGTCTGTAAATTTAACTTTTTTTATATGAGTGACATTGATTTCCTGTTGATTGACAATCATGAAATTGATACAGAACCTTCGGTGCGCGAGTTGCACGCTTGACCAGCTTTTTATCATTTATTTAAAATCAGTTAACCGTAACTTTCTTTTGTAATCACTGACAAAAAATAGAAATTTAGATAACGGTATCAATAATTCAGCATCATCATCATCAACTCCGATAGCCGTGATCGTCTAGTGGTTAGGACCCTACGTTGTGGCCGTAGTAACCCAGGTTCGAATCCTGGTCACGGCAGCTAACAGCTGTCCCGGCGGAGTTATATTTTTGTATTTTTATATTACTTGGATTTCTTTCAATATTTTAATAGAAAGTGATATTATGTCGTTTTAGTTGTATAAACATGAAACTTTGCAGTTGTACGTAGTTTTGGCAACCATACAACAATTATCAAACTGGTCTGATGATGGGACCAGGACCTGAACGTCTTTTCGTCGTCTTAAGCTCAGAGGATATTCTGTAGCCCCTGTAGCAAGCAATTGATGTAGATGTTCAAACTATCAGTGCACCTTTTTAGGCTCGTAGAATAGATAGAAGTTTTTTTTTAATTTTCTTTTAAACTATATTTATAATTTAATATTATATATGGTTTATTTACAACACAATTCTTCCCAGCGATTTCAGAAGCTTCTTTTTATTACTTTACTTTGGCACTTTGTGTAAACTTGCGCAATAAACATTAAAAATGAAACAGCTGACATTTAAGACTTCCATCACGCTCAATGCCATAAGCAAGGTACACGTCACGTGACAACGTATGTCACGTAAATGTAAAGATATAATGGTGTTTTCTTTCTTTTTCTTTTCCCTGACATAAACAGTGTACACCGTGAAGCAATTAACAATAGGCGAAAGGGATAGTGTTAAGACACTCCGTATCCATTATTATTAATAATAATAATTTTATTTAATTAAGACACTCCGTTCCCATTAAGAGACTTATAATCCGCACTTTCCGCCGCGTCTCGAATAGCGGAACGCGTCACTTTGAGAGCAATTAAAAAATATATTTCATATTTCAATTTCTCTAGTGGGAATCGAACTCACAACTTATGGCGTTTGAAACGTTTGAGGATATGACTTACACATATATAATCGCGTCATGTCTATGCTTATAAAAGTCAGCTATAACTTCAAGTTTTATAGTAAGTGCGTACACTATGATGGTGGTATCGTAAAACTAAATTTGAAAAGACCTTTCAGGGTTACACTTCATAATATTTTATAGCCGCTAGTGTATGTATATAAAGATAGGTACTCATATTTTATTATCTAATATCCGTTACTAAGTAACTTTTTGTTTTTTACTTAAGTTTATTAATAGAAGTTAAATATATAATCCACCCATATAATACATTAAAAATCGAATTATATTTAGGGAAACAAGGAATATGAAAGTATTTAAATTTCCATATTTTCTGAAAATTGTATCTATCGAATGTGGTGCTGTAGGACAACGCCTGAATGTAAAGGTCTTAGTAGATTCGATAAACTAACTAACTAACTGTCGTACATTTGTAAAAGAGGAAACTTCAGTAATTATACCATGATTCCTAAAATTATTTACATCCTTAATAATTTTCTTGAAAATAAATGTAGGTATCACGTCTCAGGAATTTTCATGAAAATAATTGGTAAAGAAACCAAAACTTACATAAAGGAAATTTATTACCAATAATGAAATAGTTAATACAATCAATTTAGTAGAAATCCTTCAAACATTAAAGCAAACTCAACATTTTAACTGCTGTGGTTCCAGATGGGAACACAAAGCTAACACGCGTGCGGCGCTTGGATATTACTTAATTAATCTAACGGAATTCAATTATCGGGACATTAGTTGAGGAGCTTACTCAATTTCAAGTTGTATTACCAACTAGTGGGCGCGTGCAGCTTCGCTTGCTTATTTGTACCCTTAGGGGTGAAATAAACCATGAAACATGTGTTCAATGAAATATTTTTAAGAGTCTCAATTTAAAATTTTATGAAAATCGGTGCCGATTTAAATTTTTTCCATACAAATTTTCAACCCTTATTTCACCCCTTTAGGGTTAAAATTTTTCAAAATCCCTTCTTAGTGGATGTCCAGATTACGAAAGTAAACATCTGTCTAAATTCCACGTTTCTACGCACAGCGGTTACGGCTGTGCGTGCGTCTTGCCTCAGTCAGTGAGGACAAGTCCTTTTATATATATATAATTATTATGAAGCCAATGTGACTGTAACCGCGACTGGTTCTGGGTTCAATCCCCACTCGAGGACATGGAATATTTAATATATTCATCGATCCACTCAACACGCAATGCCTAGAGAATTCGGCGGAAAATAGTGAACATAGTGTCTTAACACTAGGTCCCCTCTGCCAACACTGCTATCTGCGGGATACAGCGTTAAGCATTACCACTGTATTATAAGCAGTATTTATTTATTATTTAATAAATTAAAAGTATTGTTATTGAACTAAATAAACTTCCATCGTCCTGAAAATAGAAAGCAAGGAGTTTTCAAAACTTTTCCGTTTTCTATCATACTCGAACTAAAGTTTTTAAACTAATTATATAACTTAAACAATATTTGAAGTTTAGAACAATATTTGTTTCTAATTCTAAACTTATTTCAACTATACTTATTAATATTTTATTCCAATAATTCTTGCGTTAGTGGAAAAAAAAATAATATGACTTACAAATACATTAAGGCCAATCGTGGCGCGGGCGTTTTGGGTTTAGTTTCCACCCGACTATATACGTGTTTTAACACGAGGTCCCCAGGTTCCCTCTGCCTACCCTGCTATGTGAGTGAAGCAACAAAAGGTAAAGTTGGTCGTGTACACCGTATACCTTAATAACAAGTGAACTAAAAAGATATTATTATATCACGATATTTGTTCAATATATCGATTTATATAATTGTAACCTAACTAAATAATCAGGAAATACATGATATCCTTATTTGTACCACGTAAAATAATGTTAGCAAAGGGTCGAGATTGTTCTGAGTAAATATAACGGTAATTATGTTCCGAATACGTGCCTATTGCGAATCTTCACGTTGGTTTTCCTTTGGAACGTTTACTTAGGATAAGCTGAAAATTTTAAGTATGAAAGTAGACTTTTATATTATAAAATACTACCTTACAACTCTATACACTTTTGTTAAGTGTAGACAAAGCAAAGATACAAAAATAAATGTATGTTTTAATTTTTTTTTAAACTAATATTAAAGAATATTAAGATTACCCTTGGTTCATGTCAGTATTTGAAGTGACACTAAGAAAATTAAGATAAATAAATCAGTTACAATTCTATACAAGTTACAACTGCAATATAGAAAAAAGATGATCATGAGGTAATAAATACAAAATTATTAGAACCTTTTCGTTCCAACAACATTTGTTTAGGGTGAAACGGTAAAGTAATTCACTAAAAGGGGAAAATAATGAATATATTCTCGAACTGAAAAACCTTTCAGCTTATTTTATGTTCACTTTGTTGTAACGAAATATAAAAATACATAGGTATCTCTATATGTAAAGTAAACGTTTTGTTACCGCGACTCTGAAGATATCGTTAGGTAAATTTACGTACAGTATACGCACTTAGTTTTTTTTTTCTGTAATCAATGTTTTCAGTTCTATGCTGTATTTATAATAGGCAGAGGGAACGTGGGAACCTCTATCTACATTAAGATACTTCCGTTCCCCATTTACTACCCAAATCTAAAGTATTGCGGATTGAGTGGCAGAAATCTACGCCGCGCTTTGTCTCGACAGCAGAGCGAGAAAAAGAAAATATTAAATGTGTAATTTCCTCGAGTGGGAATTGAACTCACAACACTTGTGCACCACGACTGACGTCTACATATTTTTTCATTTAATTGTCATTGTAATATGCATTTCATTTAGTGTGTCTTTAGTATTTAATATATGTGCAGCGGTCACCGTTACATGAGTCAATAGGGAAATCTATTCTTTTTTTTAATTTACAATCTGCATCTGACGAAAAATATATGTACACAAAATTTGTAACAACTATTACCTTTCCAATAGTTCGTCATAGTCGAGCTAAAAGAATACAAAAGATTTTCGAATTCTCAAATCCACTCTCGCATCGCCGTTTATCAATGCAGCCGTAGTATTTTATTTGAGGGGCTTGTCAGGTGGAAATCGCTTTGATCTACAGAATCAAAAGCTTACTTTTTTATTTTACCTCGGGAAAGACTGCTTAGTGTATTCATAATTATTATATCAATATAACAAGTAACATAACAAGTACGTATTTTGGCTGAGATTTTTTTTTCTTATTTTGTTCTAATATCCAATGAAATCTATTTGCAGTATAATGCGTAAAGAACGAGTACAGTATCTACATTATATTCTTCATAATACCTATGTATATTTTTAAATATATTATTAAGTATTAAGTTTGAAACATAAAAATACTTACCTTCCCTTTTAATTAATAACCTATAATCTATCTCTATAGGTGAACTATCAAATATTGAAAGTTTTTTTTAATGCTATAATATTAGTGAAGAGTAGAGATAAAGAGAGCATAGTGTCAACAGTAAAGTTCTCATAAAATGTATTAAATAGATTTCAAATGAAAACGTCAACATATTTTATTTTCTATTGAACTAACAATTATTTGAACCACACAATGACACTTTAGATATTAGAACTGCATTTGATATTGTATTGCATAAATGGATTGGCCAAAATATTTTACGTTATTTTCAATTCTATTAAAGAATCGAAAAGGTTCAAAATTGCTTAAGCAAAATTCATAGGGTTAGTCAAACTGAATGGCCTCTCGACAAAATGGACGCAATATTTCAGCAAAATTACACCTCATTACCAGATTAGCTCGTTTATTACTTCGAGAAAAAATATTTTCGTCCAGAAATCGGAATTTTCATTTAAAATATCACTGAAGTATCCTTACATTTTGGCTAATTTTCCTCGTTCATATTTATATAGTGTGCGACAATACAATTTTTTTTTCGCTTCACTTTGTATGCCGAGAATAGCAGGCTAGGCAAAGAGAACTCTGGAACCTAGTGATAAGACACTCCGTTCCTATTAAGACATTTCCGTTTCACATTTCCACCAAAAATATTAATAACTAGCAGACCCGCGAACTTCGTATCGCCTAACAGTCGATTCTTTTTTTTTATATGTATTCTGCTATTCGGGGCCCGGGACACCGGGTCAGCTAGTAAGATAAAAAAAATAAAGAAAGTTGATAAGTTGACAATTATATAATGTAAAAAAAAAACTTAAATCACTTTAAATTCTTGTAATATTCATTAAAAACGACAATAAAAATAACAATTTCCGATATCTTATTATGATACCTACTTATTATATTTTATTTAATTTTTACTTATTCTAAATTCGGTTTCATTTTCATTGGAGTACTTTATGGTACACGTTATTTTTTGTTCGGTTATCTGGCGCATAAACAACCAGAGCAGATGGTTTCCCAACACGGGAACAGGCAACATATAACAGACCATGCGAGAAACATGAATTTTCTATATTAGTACCACAAACACTTAATAACTGTCCCGGGGATTTGTTTATAGTCATTACGAAAGCAAGCCGTCCTGGAAACTGTAGTCTTTTAAAATCGAATAGTACGTCAGTCGAAATCATTGGGATGCGGGATATCAAAAAGTCTTCTCCTTTATACTTTCCTTTCATATGATTGTTTCTATTACGTTATTAATTATTTTTTTTGATGGTTGGTTGATATTTCGCAACATTATAACTACTCCTAAATCCAAGCTATAATTGAAGGCTGTGAGCCGGAATCCTGGCACATCAAGTGAGTTGAAAAATTCCGGTGGATTCTTTACATCATCTTATTTAGTTGCCGTATCAACTGACATATGTGTCCTCATTTTGCCAGGAATGCCATCTTGAAAATTTAAATTTAATTCATTTACATCAGTGTGTTTGGCATGCAGTACAGCTCTTTCGCTCAACCAATCATGGAATAAATTTTCAGCAACAATCGGAAACACTTTAAGAATGAGTTCACCTTTTGATTACGTTAACTGACAAAAACTATCAGGAAAGGTGATGCAGCCAGTCAGCTCATCTATAGGAAGTTTGCCATTACCAATATCAATGAGTTGTTTAGATAATATGCCTCCAGATTCATCATTTTGCAACATGACACGCATATTCTTGCCTAAATGTAATACCTTGACATGTTTCCACAATTTGGAGGACTTTAAACATGAATTCAGTTCATCAGCTTGCGTTGACCATGGAACCACTGGCAATGTTTGGCGAAAGTCTCTTGATAACAAAATCATTACGCCGCTAAAATGATTTTTGGTGGTTCCTTGGTAGATCTTTTAAAGTTCTATCTAAATTCAACTGTCAAATCAAATTAAAGTGATATAGTACATGACATAGCATCTAATAAACAAAATATTTTATAATTACCTGCATTTATCATCTTGATTGGGAAATCATAGCCATCTTCACCTCGCCAAAATATAATGGAATATTGCAGTGCATCATATGAGCGATGTGTTTCCTTAATACGTTGTAATTGATTATTTCGACATTGTAAAACAGTACCACGTGACTCAAAATTTTCTCCAATTACAACAATGGCAACTTTATCGATAGGTAGGTGCATTAAAACATTGCACTTTTGAAAAATATAATTAGTTAATTGTATTCGTGAAATAAATTTTGTAATTGTTCAACTATTGACCGTTTCACTGAATTGTTATGTACATAACTTAGTTTGTTTCTTGTGGAGGATTTCTCGTAAAATAAATTTGCTAAAACTTGTAGTCACTGGTACTGGTAACAAAAAGCCTGCTCTGTGATATACTTGACTTTGTAACTGTTGAGGGAAAAATGTATTGTAAAAATGCGTATGGGCTATAATAGTTATGATTAATAAATATACAACTGTAGATACTATGACAAACCTTAAAAGTTGGCATTAAAAGTATGCTCCTATTATGCTCCTTATTAGTATAAAACCAGTGAGTACAATGGTTCTAGCGATGGAAGTTATGGTATCAATTTCACATTTTCATTTGCGCAACACAATCCATTGGTTTTATTTTACAATAACAATTCTTAAATTTTAATTTTTACAATAACCTTACAATATTGACTGAGTTCATAGGTCCAATAGCAACACAGCTGTAGGCACTGCTGGCATTAATTGATATATCGTAACAAAAAGCAGCTCGATTCAAACTTGCACCATTATCAGACACCTGTTCTTCACGGGTCTATCTCAACCGAACTTTTTCACGTTCATTGCGATCTTTACGTTCTGGGCAGTACGATTACGAGCCTAAATTTGTCCACCGCCTTATAGAAGGCATATTTAGTAAGTCACAAATACACAACACTTTATTAATATTATAGAAATTTGTGGCTTTTAGATTTAATAATATCTGTGCATCTAGCACAAAGAGACGTTTACATTTCAAGTGATATTTTGCCATAGAAATATTGACGTTAATAGACTGAGATCCCAGGGCCCCCAGACCTACATCATTTTAGCAAAGCTGACATTTTGAGGATCGATAGTCTAATATGTAGTTGATATACCACGTTGAACACACCGGTTCTCGTCCGATCACCGAAGTTAAGCAACGTCGGGCGCGGTCAGTACTTGGATGGGTGACCGCCTGGGAACACCGCGTGCCGTTGGCTCTTTTTGTTTTTTTTTTGTTGTGGTTTAAGTAACCTCTAATACCTAATATTATTATCCTCGGATTGCATTGGGTTGATATAATGTAATGAACTCTACATTTTTCTATTTAAGCCTGTCAAGAGTGACGTTGTCAGGTATTTAGTTCTTTAAGATTAGCATTCGCCAACGTCCATACNAGATACTATGACAAACCTTAAAAGTTGGCATTAAAAGTATGCTCCTATTATGCTCCTTATTAGTATAAAACCAGTGAGTACAATGGTTCTAGCGATGGAAGTTATGGTATCAATTTCACATTTTCATTTGCGCAACACAATCCATTGGTTTTATTTTACAATAACAATTCTTAAATTTTAATTTTTACAATAACCTTACAATATTGACTGAGTTCAAAGGTCCAATAGCAACACAGCTGTAGGCACTGCTGGCATTAATTGATATATCGTAACAAAAAGCAACTCGATTCAAACTTGCACCATTATCAGACAACTGTCGTTCTTCACGGGTCTGTCTCAACCGAACTTTTTCACGTTCATTGCGATCTTTACGTTCTAGGCAGTACGATTAAATTCTTCTGCCTAAATTTGTCCACCGCCTTATAGAAGGCATATTTAGTAAGTCACAAATACACAACACTTTACTAATATTATATAAATTTGTGGCTTTTAGATTTAATAATATAGATGCACAAAGAGTGACATTTTGCCACAGAAATATTGACAAATATTGACATTAATAGACTGAGATCCCAGGGCCCCCAGACCTACATCATTTTAGCAAAGCTGAAATTTTGAGGATCGATAGTCTAATATGTAGTTGATATACCACGTTGAACACACCGGTTCTCGTCGGATCACCGAAGTTAAGCAACGTCGGGCGCGGTCAGTACTTGGATGGGTGACCGCCTGGGAACACCGCGTGCCGTTGGCTCTTTTTGTGTTTTTTTGTTGTTTTTTAAGTAACCTCTAATACCTAATATTATTATCCTCGGATTGCATTGGGTTGATATAATGTAATGAACTCTACATTTTTCTATTTAAGCCTGTCAAGAGTGACGTTGTCAGGTATTTAGTTCTTTAAGATTAGCATTCGCCAACGTCCATACCACGTTGAACACACCGGTTCTCGTCCGATCACCGAAGTTAAGCAACGTCGGGCGCGGTCAGTACTTGGATGGGTGACCGCCTGGGAACACCGCGTGCCGTTGGCTCTTTTTGTTTTTTTTTTGTTGTTGTTTAAGTAACCTATCAGGAAAGGTGATGCAGCCAGTCAGAGCATCTATAGGAAATTTGCCATTACCAATATCAATGAGTTGTTTAGAGAATATGTCTCCAGATTCATCATTTTGCAACATGACACCCAATATTATTATGCTCGGATTGCATTAGGTTGATATAATGTAATGAACTCTACATTTTTCTACTTATAGCTGTCAAGAGTGACGTTGTCAGGTATTTAGTTCTGTAGGATTAGCATTCGCTAACGTCCATACCACGTTGAACACACCGGTTCTCGTCCGATCACCGAAGTTAAGCAACGTCAGGCGCGGTCAGTACTTGGATGGGTGACCGCCTGGGAACACCGCGTGCCGTTGGCTCTTTTTGTTTTTTTTTTGTTGTGGTTTAAGTAACCTCTAATACCTAATATTATTATGCTCGGATTACATTGGGTTGATATAATGTAATGAACTCTACATTTTTCTATTTAAACCTGTCAAGAGTGACGTTGTCAAGTATTTAGTTCTTTAGCATTAGCATTCGCCAACGTCCATACCACGTTGAACACACCGGTTCTCGTCCGATCACCGAAGTTAAGCAACGTCGGGCGCGGTCAGTACTTGGATGGGTGACCGCCTGGGAACACCGCGTGCCGTTGGCTCTTTTTGTGTTTTTTTTTTATTGTTTAAGTAACCTCTAATACCTAATATTATTATGCTCGGATTGCATTGGGTTGATATAATGTTATGAACTCTACATTATTCTGCATAGACCGACTGTATGCATACTCTCTAACTTAAAAAAACCTTTCAGAGATAGTGCCAACTTAAAGCACACGTCCAGCTGCGTTAAAGTAGAAATTCTTGTTTTTATATATGTTTTAAAGTAAAAAATGTATTTTATTACCAGACCCTTCACGCGGGCCTGTACTCCTGCCAGACTAAAGGTTATTTAAAATTGGGGCAAATTACATTAAACTATCAATCTTAAGTTTTAAATATATTATTTACGGACTATTTCAAGACCCCTCATAAGCAAACAGACCAACCCAATGGCTTCATCATCTTCCCAGAAAAAGATATACCGTTATTTTTCGTTATCTCTGAAAGGATCCCATTTTCAAGTTAGTAAGTAAGCATACTGTCTTAACTACGTGTAAGACTGATAGTCCTCAAAATTTCACCTTTGCTAAAATCGGTCGTCGTCTAATAGACGTCGGTCTGGCGGCTTTGGGATCTTGGGCTATAATATTTATACGATACTAACGTCACTCAATTGTTTTGCTTTCCAGGAATTCAGCTACTAACATTTAAACTTTATAGTAGGGTCTTAAAGTCCAAATTGACTTTTAAGTAGATATTAATACGAATCTTCAGTCAAAATCAAAAGTCTTGTTTTTAGACCTTTTCTGGCAATTTTTTAAATTCTTCTCTCCGTTACTCGTACCATACCAACCATCCTCGTACTTCAAGGAATATTGTAAAAAAACAATTAGCGAAATCAGTTCAGCTGCTCTCGAGATTTGCGCTTAGCAACACATTCAGCGATATTTTTTTAACCGACTTCAAAAAGAAGGAGGTTATCAATTCGACTGTATTTTTATTTTTTTTATTTTTTTTATTTTTTTTTTTATGTTTGTTACCTCATAACTTTGGCCTGGGTGAACCGATTTTGATAAATTTTTTTTTGTTTGAAAGGTGAGGCTTCCCGAATGGTCCCATTTTTTTTTATCCTTGTCTGACAATGGTATCTATGAGAAAATCACATAAGTCTTAAATTTGCATTTAGTATGTGCGCGACAAACAGACGAATAAC
>JAAIXI010000230.1:2375939-2489747 GCA_013403645.1 Heliconius nattereri
CTCGGATTGCATTGGGTTGATATAATGTAATGAACTCTACATTTTTCTATTTAAGCCTGTCAAGAGTGACGTTGTCAGGTATTTAGTTCTTTAAGATTAGCATTCGCCAACGTCCATACCACGTTGAACACACCGGTTCTCGTCCGATCACCGAAGTTAAGCAACGTCGGGCGCGGTCAGTACTTGGATGGGTGACCGCCTGGGAACACCGCGTGCCGTTGGCTCTTTTTGTTTTTTTTTGTTGTTGTTTAAGTAGCCTATCAGGAAAGGTGATGCAGCCAGTCAGAGCATCTATAGGAAATTTGCCGTTCCCAATATCAATGAGTTGTTTAGAGAATATGTCTCCAGATTCATCATTTTGCAACGTGACACCCAATATTATTATGCTCGGATTGCACTAGGTTGATATTATGTAATGAACTCTACATTTTGCTACTTATAGCTGTCAAGAGTGACGTTGTCAGGTATTTAGTTCTTTAGGATTAGCATTCGCTAACCTCCATACCTCGTTGAACACACCGGTTCTCGTCCGATCACCGTAGTTAAGCAACGTCGGGCGCGGTCAGTACTTGGATGGGAGACCGCCTGGGAACACCGCGTGCCGTTGGCTCATCAGTACTTGGATGGGTGACCGCCTGGGAACACCGCGTGCCGTTTGCTCTTTTTGGTTTTTTTGTTGTTGTTTAAGTAACCTCTAATACCTAATATTATTATTGCATTGAGTTGATATAATGTAATGAACTCTACATTTTTCTGCATAGACAGACTGTATGCATACTCTCTAACTTAAAAAAACCTTTCAGAGATAGTGCCAACTTAAAGTACACGTCCAGCTGCATTAAAGTAGAAATTCTCGTTTTTATATATGTTTTAAAGTAAAAAATGTATATTTATTACCAGACCCTTCACGCGTGCCTGTACTCCTGCCAGACTAAAGGTTGTTTAAAATTGGGGCAAATTACGTTAAACTATCAATCTTTTGTTTTAAATATATTATTTACGGACTTTTTCAAGACCCCTCATAAGCAACCAGACCAATCCGATGGCTTCATCATCTTCGCACAAAAAGATAAACCGTTATTTTTCGTTACCTCTGAAAGGATCCCATTTTCAAGTTAGTGAGCAAGCATACTGTCTTAACTACGTGTAAGACTAATAGTCCTCAAAATATCACCTTTGCTAAAATGACGTCAGTCTAGTGGCTTTGGGATCTTGGGCTATAACATTTATACGATACAACGTCACTCAATTGTTTTTACTTCCAGGAATTCAGCTACTAATATTTAAACTTTATAATAGGGCATTAAAGTCCAAATTGACTTTTAAGTAGATATTAATATGAATCTTTTGTATGGGAATATAGAAAAGTCTTGTTTTTAGACCTTTTCTGGCAATTTTTAAAATTCTTCTCTCCGTTACTCGTACCATACCAACCATCCTCGTACTTCAAGGAATATTGTAAAAAAACAATTAGCAAAATCAGGTCAGCTGCTCTCGAGATTTGCGCTTAGCAACACATTCAGCGTTAATTTTTTATAAATAAGAAGACATTTCGTATATTTTTTTGATATTATAATATTACTTTGGCCTCGTTCCAGAGAGAAGTAATGAAAAAATTAAATATTTCATTTCTTCGAGTAGGATCGACCCCAGAACCTGTCGCGCTTATAGTCGCGTGGTTGTACTACTGCGCCACAACGGGCTTGAAATTATAAGAATGTAATATTTTTTTTCTGTGATACACATATATGTTACCAATTTATGGATTTTTTAATTTTTTTTAATATTAATTGTATATAGTTACGTAATATATTTACCTACTTAAATTTGTATAATTTGGCGTTGAACCATTGCAAATAATAATTATGGTATTACGTAAACGTCAAAACAAATGTTTATTACGCAGAATAATTTATTTATTTTAAGACGACTAGCTGGGTGACTAGGGTTCCACATTGGATCCAATATTTTTTATGTCAACAGAAAATGCTCATCATGTTCAATAACTTTTCTTAAAGCGTTGTATTGATATCTCTTATAGATTAGGCGGGCTGCTAGGGTCTCACATCAGGTATTCGGGCTATCAAAATCAATTATAGCTTATATGTTGCCGAAGACTAACAGCTATGCAACAAAAGAAGTTTCATTTAAATCCGTCCAGTAGTTTTTGCGTTAAAGAGCCACAACAGACGGACAGACAGACAAGAATTCCAAAAATCATATTTTTACCTTCTATTAGTTGTATTGAGTCCCCCTGAAGTGTTTTTTTGGTTTATATTCAATGTACAGATTTTACCCCCTTTACAATTTTATTATATACATAGATATATAGATTATTATTTTTTTGCGAACTTTTTTAAAAATTGAATTCGTTTTTATTTTTTAGCTGGTCTGGTCTAACAAAACATGGCATTTTGTCAAAAAAATTGTCTTGACGATAGGTTCACCTTGGTTACCTCAAACGAAAAGATAAGCTGCGGCGTTGAGTTCTACCAGTCAACATGGAATGTCTCGAATTCGATGAACGAAAACCACAAACACACAAAGTATAAACCAATTCATAAATCGTATTTCATATATTTCCTAAGCTGTTATCGGGCTGGGCTGTTCCAAGAAGTTTCTGAAGTAAGTTTCAAAGTCATTGTTATATCGTTCCAATATACAAGTTAACAAACTTTAGATGAATATATGTATTGTATACTATGATAACTACTAGTATATTAAGCTATGAAATTATTTATTATAATATAATATGTTATCTAGTGAGTGATATTTAGATATTTTTTCTAAGAAAATCAGAGTTTATTTGCTTGCTTTAAATTTACTTCAGTGTGTCCAGTATCTAAACGTATGTTTCCAGTTGCGAGGCCAGTCGTGACCCACCAGCAGAAGCGTACAACTATAGGAGTTACAGATTGTAGATTCGATTCCCATTCGAAATTTAATGTTATTTTCATTTCATTCAACCGCCCGTCTGCCCACGCTCTTGACAATGAATTGTGCTTATTCGTGCGTGCAGCCGGCATTCATCGATCTATAAGACTTTTGTTCTGCACTAAAAAGCATCTAATGAAAAAATAAAGGTTGTTAAAAAGTTCTTCAGTATTCGATGTCTTAAAGTATCTTATTAGATCTCATTATTTTATTTACTTTTCAATAATCATTGACAGTAATTTAAGGAATCATAAAATTTAGTTTTACGTTTATAATATAGTGATTCTAGAATAGTTAATATTAATATCTGAAAAGTATTTCCCATATTATAACACTAAATGGATCAAAAAGCATAAATAAACGAAATGTTCTAAACAGGTAGGTGTCTGTCTTAAGTGCGAAGTCTGATTTACATTCCAATTGAAAAAATATCAAAACGTAATATTTTTTCTAATTTAATTTGTCAAATCCCAATTCGTCGAAACCAAGCGGTCTAATAAATCGTATTTTATTTGAAATTTTTAATAATATCCCACCTGGTAATTTATAGGTATAATTAATAACAACAAAATAAGGGTCCTTACGAAAGTACTTGTAATTTCAACGGGAAAGTGCGGGAACATTTCAGTCACGTTTGAAGAATGAAATATTAACGAGTGACCTGACGCAGCCGGCGCTCGCGAGGGTCATCGCCGCGCCCTCGGATCTGTTACCTTTGGAACACCACCACTGTATCTTGAACTTTAAGTGTCACTTTGTTTTTGTTTTATAATTATGGATTCCCTAAACATAGCCATAGTATTTTTACCAGTTATCAATGTTGAAATTTATATACTTTTTTCACCATAAGCCGTCTATTGAAATAATTTCGAAGAAAATTTTAATAGATTGCCAATTTCGAGGATTTATGAAGAATAAAAGATGAAATTAGCTCAAGAAAACCGGCAATGAAAGCTTTATAGAAAGGCTTTATAGAAACAATTATTTAGTTAAATTGAAATAATTAATAACGAAAGATTTAAGTGAATACTTGATTTTGACGTGTTTTGTTCAAGTGGAATTAGTTTATTGTAAGCCATTTGTAAGCTTACGTTTTTTATATTTTGTAAAGTTGACTTTCTTAATTTTTTTCAAAAATTCAATTACTCTTAAAATATTGCATCGTCTTCTGAAAAAGGTTCTAATATATGGACGGAGAGAGGAGAAAAGAGTGATCAAGACATTTACTCTGCTTAACCTATAGAACAAGATTCTAATATTTGAAATATATATTCTTTTGTACAGTAAGTATATTACATAAAACCTGTACGTAAATCTTAATATATTATACTCTTTTCATTTCAGCACAACGTCAAGGAGCTCAGTTACAAAGTAAGCATTCAAATAGACATGGAGTGCGGGTCTCAATGGGGCTGTGAGTGGACATTCTACTTCCACTCTGGAAAATTAATAATGTCTGAAATACTAAGATTGCATTTTCTGAAGTAGAATTAATGTATATTGTATGACAAAGCAAGAAAGTGCTCCGCGAACAGGATAATAAAACATATATTTATTTATAATTATTATAATATATATTTTAAATTAAATATATGAATACTTTTTTGTTTCACTATTATGCCGTATTGAGGCAAGCCTGTAAGCGCAATATTTAAGCACTTTAGGAGAGAATATTTGAGCACTTATTAAGACAGAGAGAACTTGGTTATTAAGATACTTTCGTTCCTCACTTCTTTAAAGAATTCTCTAAGTTGAGTGGCGGAACTAAGCACCACGTGTTTTTCGTTATTAGAGCAAGAAACAAAATATTTTTAATATCTCATTCTGAGTTGGAATCGAACCCATAATCGTCGTGTTTAAAGTTTACGCTACCACCGCCTCAGAAAAATCACTTAATGTAGGCGTAAGACGTGTTTCTGTAATTTACGCATATCCCAGATACTTTGCCCGTTGATTGTCAGAACTGAACTCATGAACAAACGTATTTTACAATGTAAACATTGCTCTAATATAATAATACTAATACAGCTAAAGACTTCCACTCTACGATGACAATAAAAAACGATTTTAAAATTCAAAACCAGGTAGCGCCGCCAACAAAAGCCAAGCAATCAATAGCAGGCCACACATTTGCGTAATAGCTCTCTCCAAAAGAGGATAATCTCGTCAATAGCTCCCCCTAATCTACTGGCGATGACTTGTTCAGACACGTCCTCAATACTTAATTTCGTTTGGATTACGAGAGGAATAAATTGATTTACCAGATGCCTCCTGACTGGGTATGGTGGACTTGTAAGTTCTATGTAAATTGACATAAGATTCAAAATTATTTTCTTAATGTTTCTGTATCTCGCACAAGCAGGGTAGATTGGGGGAACACGGGACCTAGTGACATGGCACCGTTCCCTATTATGACACTTCCGTTCCTCATTTTACGTCGAAATCTTAAGGCATTACGTATAGAGTGGCGAAACTCAGCGCCGTGGTTTGCCTCATTAATAGAGGGAAAAGAATGAACATATTGAATATATATTTAAATATACTTGTATTCACAATGAAATGTTTCTCTTTTCTTTTATCTTAATTCGTTACGTGGACGTTAATATGGCACATATTGGATATCAGTTCTGCCACTTTACACGTAATGTCTGTAAATAGCTGAAAAGTAGAAAACAATGGACTTGATATTATATTCTCTCCGCAAAATAGCAAGAATGATAGACACTTAAAGTCAAATAATAATATTTCTTTATTTTAAAATATTAAACTCCTTTTCAATAAATCATACTTATTTATATACACCATCCACCAACCAATATGTGGGATGGGACATCTGTTCAGCTGTTAGTTTAAAAATACTATGACATTTTTTTCTATTTCCACCTTTTTTTTTATACAATGCTAAAATGTTTTTATCTAGTAGTAGCCTGCAACTTTACTTGCGGGAACTGTAAAATGAAAACTCTCATCCCCTTAGGTATTTTGAGAGATACTTTTGATGAATGTTATGAGGCTTTTTAAAATTCAATCCTCAACAAGAATTACCCAGTATAATAACTACTATGTAACTACAGGGGTGAACGATCAGTTCGTCACAACAAACGCTTAATTGAAATGAGAACGCTAGCAAGAACAGTTATAGAAATAGAAAATCTTTTTTTCAATATTCAATATTGTGAACAAATTATACACATAATTTCTTTGAGAAAAGCAATATTTAACGGAAATACAGCATCCGTTCTCGCCTTTATAGCCAACACTTGTTCAATGCTGTTCACTAGACTGAGTTCTTATAAAAGATATTAAAGACTATCTACAAAATGCGATATAAAACTTCTTGAATAAAAGTTGTTTTTTAAAAAGCTTAGGATTTTATTATTTCTTTGTGAGGCGTATCTTGAAAGATTCATATTGCACAACAATCGAGAACTTTGAAGAGAAAAAAGTTTGAGGTGAACGTTTATTTAAGACTAGCTTTTACTTGTGGCTTCGCCTGCTTGATTTAGTGTTAATAACAACTCTTTCTAAGGTGGACTTGGAAAGAAAATCTTCCTGAAGGTAAAGTCGATTACATTGAGACGATTAACGTGGTGTTATATGACCAACAGCCTTCTTCCATAAATGTATTATCTAAAACGACAATATTTCTTTAATTTGAATCAATAGCTTTGGAGATTAGATGGTTCAACCAAACAAGCTCTTATTTGTAATGTTAACTTAGATTTAGTACTTAGTTCAATTATTTGATATAACTTTCATGTTTCATTTCGCATTGCAGAATATGCCGAGAAAACTTAATATCCAATTTACACCTGAGATATTTAATGACACACTAACCATTAGAAAAGTCATATATTTGTAAACTAAAATGTTGAAACCACTAGAATTAGATATACTGTCCAGAAATATATAAACCCAAAACTAAAATGCCTTTTCCGTTTTACATAGCAATGTAGCTGAAACGATTAATAAAATATTTTGCATACCCGCTTGGTTCCTTTTATGCACCACTTTAATTTGCATTTTCATTATTAAGCTTTAAAGTTTGGAAAACTGGAGACTATAGCGAAATGACTAAAAGTTACTTCCGCGATCTAGACTTACCATTGGATATTTTGCATAACAAAGAATGTAACGGAACGAAATGTGCTTATTGTATTGATTTTACAAGGAAAATATAAACTTTTACTACAAAATGAGTATTCATAAGCCAACGGATTCTTAAACTGCTTAATTAATTACATTTGACTGGTAACAACGAAGCGCAGCGTTGAGTTCCGCCACTCATACACAATTTTTGACAAAATTGAATTGGAGGTTAAAACAATAGCCTTAAGCCATTTTTAGTATAATGGCAAAAACGAAATAGAATTAGTAACCACTATCCTCATGTTTCATCAATGCTTAACAATAGCTTACTTTATGTAATGGTGTCTCTTGTGGTGAGAAGATAAATAGTGGTGATCTTTAAAATTGAATTTTATTATTTATTGAAACTTTCCTTCCCTAACGTGAAATTCAGAACTTTGAAAGTAACTTGGTGTTATTCATAATTAGGTTATTTGAACATACGCTTCCTTTGTCGCATTATTAAATAACGTGTACTTATTATGAAGAAAGTATTGGCTTTCGACACAATAAACTTTTTTAAACTTCTTTAATGGCGGAACTCAACGTTGTTTTTTGTTACGTTACCAGACGAAACCAAAATATGAAATATTTCATTTCTTCGATTGGGAATCGCATCCACAATCTATAGTGTTCATAATTGCACGCTTGTTTGTAACTAAAGGCTTTAAACATTATCCAAAATTATCACATATTCTTTTCATAATATGTATTTTAAAGTGGGAAAAGAAGTGTCTAAATATTTCATTTCAGTACGGCGTGAAGCTGAAGCTGATGTAACTTAAAATATATGCTACCACAAACCAGTAAGGAGTGAAGTAGTCTATAAATA
Source organism: Heliconius nattereri (assembly GCA_013403645.1). Taxonomy (NCBI): domain Eukaryota; kingdom Metazoa; phylum Arthropoda; class Insecta; order Lepidoptera; family Nymphalidae; genus Heliconius; species Heliconius nattereri. The sequence continues at coordinate 2,383,834 of JAAIXI010000230.1, forward strand.
TGTAAATTCCCTCATCACATTTGAAGCATCGCGGCTCATTTCTTGTCTATCTGTCAAATAGTTTTTTATATTTGCGAATTTCGCCAAATTGATGTCAATATTTCGAATTTCCCATAATACTATTTGTGCTTATGGTAAATATTCTTATGGGGTAAAATGACGTACCGCGAGCTACTCCTCTATCGATTCCACAAAGAAATAGCCTATTAAATAATAAATATAATAATATATTGATATATATCGAAAATAATACAAATATGAGAAAAAAGTATCCTATGTTCATCCCGAGACCCTCAAGTATCTCTATATGAGTATTTTATCACAATCAAATTAGCGGTTTGTTCCTGATTGCGTAAAAGACAGACAGACAGAGTTACTTTCGAATTTATAATATAGGTATGGATAAATAGTACGTAACTTTTATTATATAACTTTTATTGTACAGATACAATCGTATCAAACAATTATTTTACTAAATGTATTAATAACTAAGACAAACTGAAAACATTAATTGTTATACAATACCTACAATACGAACAAGGTGCGTATTTCATCTCAATATACGGAGTTAAGCACTTTGTCACCCATTTTTCAGCGTTATGCTCTCTCTACGTTTTATTATCGGCTATTTCTTTGACGATAAAAACTCGATCCAATACGAATTGACTCATTTTTCCCGTTTCGTAAAGATTTACTATGTGTACATTTTAGTATATGGCTTTGAAATAGAGAGTTAGTTGAAGTATACAGTTATCGTAATTTCTACCGGTATATATTCAATTATCAATTTATTTGTACGTCACAATCAAAAACTCTTTTTTTTTCTTTAGGGGTCTATAGATGTTGGGCAGGCAGGAAAAACCTGGAAACCTAGTGTTAAGATACTCTGTTCCCATTTAGACACTTCCGTGCTCTATTTTCCACTGAACTCTGGAGACATGCACATGTTAAGTACCGGAAGCCAACGCCGCGCTTTGCCTCATTACCAGAGCGAGGAATAGAAAATGGAAAATATTTAATTTCCGGAAGCAGGAATTAAACCCACACCCTGTCGCGCTTACTGTCACGCGCTTGTGCCTTTACACGTCAGCCCCCAAAATTTAGTTTATCGATTTCTTATTAAACTTTTAAAACACAGATAAAGTCACAGTCTAAAACGAACTAGTACTATGAAAGCTCGTATAAGTACACTTGTATGTGAATGTTAATTATGGAAAACTTACATCTACTTTACCTTTCATTACCGCGAACTCTGAATATTTAAATTCGCGCGCGCCGCCAGTCAGAATGTGTAATGTTTTGTTTTTAAGATTAATTAGTGTAACATTTAGCTATGTTGTATGTAACGAGCTTGTAAAGCATCAAATTATCTGTTTATTTTATTATTATTAGTTTTAATAGATAAAAGTGCAGCGTTGAGTTACGCCGCTTATGTTAGGAGGCGTACCGGGTTGTTGAAATTCGACTGGACTACGACTGGCCTCAAACAAACTACACTGAGTTTACACTACTAATAAAACAACATTTAAAGATAGTGCTTTTATTCATTACAGAATCTATACAGACTTTGCCGAATACATACAAAAACATTAACTATTTTGAAACGAAATCACCTATCGAGTACAGTACTCGAAGAAGCATGAAGTCCTTAATTGACGTAAGTGAATTAATGGCAGTTAAATGTGCGGAAAAGAAATATCAGTTCACTGAGTATTAAATATTTTTATCAGTCCTTACTTAAAACCTAAGGGAGTGACGTAAAGGTTAGATCACACTGGACAAGGCTTTTAAAATAAACTAAATAAATGAGTGTTTTTAACATTAAAATAACTCTTTTACTTTACGCTTCTTTCGACATAGCAGTGTAGACATAGGGAATTTAGTGTCAATACACTCCTCTCTCCACCTTTAGCCCGGAGATATTGCGCGGAACCCAGTTCCGCACTTTATATCATCTGATCACATATATTTTTTATATAACTTATTAAATAAAGAGACTTAAATTAAAATGAAACGCCATATAATGAATAAACAAAGATATGCTTTTACATGAAATATGTGTGGGTTTATGCGAAAATCTGTTATTATATTGAATTACGGAACTCTGCCTCCACGCCAAATGATGAAATCTTTTGAATACGTATGAGTTTAGAAATTGAAGAGCTGGAAGATTTACTTTGGAGTAAATGTTTAGAGATGATTTATCTCTTACTAACCCTCTATTTTATGTATAAAATAAACATATTTAAACTTTTTTTTACCATAGCGGACATTGGTGGAGTTACTTGTGCTCGACTGGCACGTTCGGAACGCCATGATAAAAAAATATCTTTAAACCTATCTATACCTTTTAGAATATATCTTCAGGGAGAATGTAGTGACCAGTTACTCCGTAATAATGAGCACAATTTTTTAAAGTATTTCAATGTAACATTACTATCCAGTAAGTTAATTAACATATTAGATTTTATACTTGAATAACAGCTATATGCAGGATTGAACATAAGTTAAGCTCCTTTATCCCTCTATTATCACTTAATAGGGCGAAACAAAGCTCAATCAGCCAGAAGCCAGTTGATAAGGATCTCCCGTGCTTCAGTGGACACACTGACACTTGGTCACAGTTCTCAGGTTGTTGACCTATCTTGTATAATTTTAAAAGAAATAATAAATTAGAAATATCAACAAGATTAGAATTCAAATAAATAAGAAAACTAGAATTAGAAAGAACAATTACGTTGAATTTATTATGAGAAAGGATCTTTATATGTAATAAAAATAATAATTATTAAGTATATATGTGTGATCATAACCTAGGAAGTTGGAAAACGTGACAAAAACTAAAATTTAGCAATTTCAGCAGTTTTTTAACAAAAGACGATATTTTGAAAACAATTGTTTTTATTACCATTAGGGCCTTTAAGGATTTAAATTGAAAATAAATAACTTATGCCTAACCGAGTATGTAAGGATTTACACACTAGATATACTATTAAATTTCGATGTTAAATACTTTTTTTTACATTGAATTTTAGCTTAATTAATTATTTATTATTAAATCAACATCTTTGATAGATCAGTTATGAAAAAAAAACAAATGACGTCAGCTTTTTAGCTTTACGCTATATCCAGGTTAGACAGACCCGGGGTCCTAGTGTTAAAACACTCCGATCCCATTAAGACAATTCCGTTTCCACACCACCAATTTCAGAAGGCATTGCGTGTTGACCGACTTCAATGACGTTAAAAATTAAAATTTCTATAATTTTTTAATCTTTCCAAAATAAATAATGTTCATCCACATACAGACAGCACTTGTCATAACAATTCGTCGAAAAACTCGTCAGCCTATAACTTTTTCACGCGAAAACCGCAAAGTGAAAATCACGTCCAAAATTTAGGGCAAGTTTGTTTCATGTTTTGACGGGGCGTCTATTATTCACGACTCACTGTTGTGATTCATATTCTATCCTAACCGTATCTTTTTTATAATATTCTGCTTTTTTAAAGAAAAAAACAAATTATCATTTAACTTTTAATACCTAACAATACTGTAAGTAAACGTAAAAAGTATATATATATATATATACTAAAAAGAGAAGCCACTAAATAAATAAATGAAGTGAAATAATAACAACATATAAGTTTATTAATAAATAAAATGTAATTATTATAAAAAGCCTAATTAGGTAGCCTCAGTAGAGCCAGAGTGTAAAGTTTGTATCCTAGACGACTAGACCGCGTTCCCAGCGCTGTGGATCCCATTACCACTCAACGGGATGGTGTTGAATTCGTCCTCGAGGTCATCATTTTTCCTGTAACAATAATAGAATAATTAGAACGGAAATTAAAGTTTACGATGGAGCTGTATAAAAACATTATTTTTAATTTTTACACAGCTAAAGTTGATTAAATTTAATATAAACGTCTTAGGTTCTATAATTTATTAAAAAAGTGTTTTTTTATTAGCCTGACGCTGAATCCCGCAGATAGCATGGTAGCATCCCGCACATAGCACTCTTTGTCTCGTTTCCAAAGCGAGGAAATGAAGACAATAATTATTTACCACTAATAAATATTTAAACTGTTGTAAATTGTTATTATAGGTATAGTTTTTTTTCTTAATGCTAATATTTTTAAGATGTGTCTATTCTTCTGTTTTTCATAAAACTTACCGCCTCTAAATTAATGCAATTAATTAATTAAATTGGCACTAAAAAATAAAAAGATTAAAAATTCAATTGAAACGAACCTACATCCCACACGAAACGTCAAACTATTTGCAAACATTACATATACGAGTACATATCTATCACTGATATCTGAAATGTTATCACAAAAGCAAATAATGTTATTTGCAAAATATAATAGCGACACGTACAAGACGTGTAAATAACTAGCGTATAAATATTTATTCCGAGATTACAATTCTAGAAAAAAGGAATAATAGAATGGAATACAAGAATATTTTTAGTACAAAATAAATGGTCTACATATTTTTGTTTATTGAATAGACTTCACTATGGTTGTATTTCATTTGCCTACTGTGAAGGAATAGGAAGAAGGAACTAATTAGCATTGGGTGTCGTTTTTCTGTGGTAGGTAATATAATATTCTTGTCTATTTTCTATCCAGAAAGCAGTTTGCAGGTTGTCCAACCTGTACTATTTTGGTGGAATGGTTTTGTTCAAGTTCGAAGCATTTTTACAGGTTCAAGCATATTTTTTGTTGCGTTAAGTGGCGGAGTTTAACACCGCTTTGTCTACCGTAGCAGAAAAATAAAAATAACCATTTCATTCGAGCGGAAATCGAACTTAAATCCATCGATCCATTTGCAATTAGACAGTATCTGAATGCAGCACAATGGCTTCTATACAAGCACTTTAAATAAAGACTGTTCTAGTATTTTTTCTAAAAATACCAATAAATCTTTATTCAAATGGACTTCAAAACTGTGGAACTAAGTAAACTACTCAAGTCACCCCTTCTCTTGGATACCAAGGTCAGCGAACATATTATAGTCTCCGATGTTTAGTTGAGATTGCTTTTTCTTGTAAAAGTAATAGCCTTATTTTAGTATTTGTAGAAACTGTCAAATTTTTTTATATATTTAACTTTGTAGAATATAAATTTATCTTTATTCGTGTTTATAGAAACACTATAAATATAGCCCTTTTTTAACCGACTTCTGTAAGAAAAGGAGGTTATCAATTCGACTGTATTTTTTATGCATATAATATTGCTTGTCATATATGGCATAGCTTACTTACTATATTTAAATTATATTTACATATATCGTTTATAGAAAAAAATAGAACCTTATAATGGATAAACGCTATTTCAGAGGACTCCGTCAGGTAAGTCCAGGAGTTAGTCAAGTTGCCGACTCCCGGAACTTAACGCTTCATATAGCATCAACTTTCCACCTATTTAGACACATAGTTCGCTGCGGAACTCAACACCGTACTTTGCCTGAACCAGCAAATAATAAATACAAATAGTAAAATTCCTTTAAATATAACATGAATCTCCACCTACCTCCCAACACCATGTTATCTTCAACTAGATTTTAAAAGTAATAAATTATATCACTAACTAAGTTCCACATAGTTTAATCATGCTTCATATAAAGACGACCCAATTTCACGTGAGAAATTCGTGACAAGCACCCAACGGAGCACTTTCCTAGGTGTATATGGCCCATGGTATGAATACGTACATGTGGTACTTCAAAACTTAATTGGGTGGAAGTTAGTTCTTCTTTCTCATATAATAAGTATTTATAATATTAAAAAAAAATAAAGAAAATTCAACAGCTTCGTGCTGTATTACGCACACAGCAGAGTAGGAAGAGAGAACTTAGTGTTAAGACACTCTGTGCCCCACTTTCCGCCGAATTCTGGAGGTAATACGTGTTGGGTGGCAAAACTCAACTCCGCGTTTTGACATCGGAGCGAAGAAATAGAAATAAATATTTAATTTCGTAGTGTGAGGATCGAACCCAAAACCAGTTACGTTTACATTCAATACAATTCCGTTGTAATAAAACTTTAACGTATAATGAAATAAGATAAAGTTCTAGAGAACAGTCAGCTCTTTTATGCAGCACTAATTCGAAACACTAAAGCACAAACTAAAGTAACTACAGACAGACTCTATATAATAAAGTTATCTATTTCTACTTAAGTCTCTATATACGAGTACATACATAAAATGTAATAGCCAGTGCGGCGCAGTGGAACAGCGTGTACATTGTAAACGCTACGGTTATGGGTTCCATTACCACTCGACGAAATTAAATTATTTTATATTTTTAGATAAAAGGCGGCTTTGAATTCTAATATTCAACAAGTAATCTTTCGAAAATTTGAAAAAAAAATATAGGTTAACATTAAGTGTAACAGGGGTGTTACAAGCGGGATACAGCGTGAAGCTAAAAAAACTGTTTCGAGTTAAGTGTGTATACGTACAGAAGTGGGTGATCAAAGTCAATTAGCGGTAAGTACGGTGAGAGGTGAGTAAGAAGAATAAAACAAAAATTACCTTTGTGTTTTAGAATTTTGTTGTTAGACTTAACAGGGAGGGAACTGAGGTACTGTCCAATTAAGCAATTAGTCTTTCAAATGTCTGGAGCTCTGTCTTAATGGCATTTTCTGTATTTTTGTTAGGTTTCTATTGTTTCTTTTTAAAGTAAGGATTTTTTTAATGTAAACGAAATAACTTACATTTCACTAATTTTTATTTTACTAACAGCTTACACGCGGCTTCACCCGCTTAAATTTTAGATATATTTGTAGTTTAGTTATAGTTGTTACACATAAATTATAGCCTACATGCTATTCTGATGTTTAAACTATATTATTTTAAATTTTACCTAAATCCGTCCAGTACTTTTAGCGTGGTTTCAATAGTTTACGCACACTTTCCTATTTATAACATTAAATAAGACTCATTCACTCAATGACATGTATTTTGTTGTAACGATATCATTAAAGTTGACTAAAATACCATTTTAATGAGCCAAATTATCGTTTGTAGGTTTTTATTTTCTTTATAAGTATGTCACATAATCAAAAATAAAAGTTTAGCCAACGAAAGCTTATAATAAAAGCTTTGTGAGAACTGATGGCAAATAAAAGGGATGGTCACAATCACAAATCATCTCTAATGAAGCGACTTTCGAGTTCTAACTTGACAGTCAGACGAATGTTCGTTTTCGACAAAATAATGTGAAAATTTACATTATACTTGTTTATATTTATAATGTTATATGTGGAAACATTCTTTTATTTGATTATTCGGAAAGTAGAACCATTTTTCAAATATATTTTCATTATTCTTTTTAGTCTATATAAAAAAATATTTGTGATTTTTTTTAAATCCCAAACAATTGCATATAATATTGAGAATTGAGAATATATTCTTATTACTTAGTTTCTTTCTGTATATTTCCTATAGAAGAGTACGCACTTACACTCCGATATCCGTTTTCCATACGGATTTGAAAGAATACTTATTAAGGCGTAACCCGTATTTTGACTTACCTAAGCGAGGAAATAAAAATAACTAACTTACCCAAATAGGAACCCGCTACTGTCGCGCTTACAATCAGACGCTGCCTCACAGTGGCATGATATTCTATGAGTATATATTAATTGTTAAACATAATATAAACTAATTATTCCTTGTGGCAACAAAGGCTTCCCGGAAGAGAAAAGATATTACGGTATGAATTTGCATAGCATCCTTAATTATAATGAAAAAGTTTTGAGTTCATAATCTAGATCCTTGATAATAAACTAGTCTTTTAAGAACAATATTTAATTAATATTTTTTATTCTGTTACTTTTTAGATAAGTTTTATATATATAAAACTAAATTAATATTAATGTACTTTGAGGCCATTATGGCGCAATTGAAAAGTATAAACTTATTTGTTATATTATATAATATATCACCCATGTTTTGTGTTAAAGCTAAAAGTTGAATTAATAAATTAATAAAATGGAGATTTGAGACCATTGTTGACCAGCTTGACGGCCGCGGGTTTGAGTCCCACTGGAGGGAATAACTTGAAATTAAAACATTTCTTCACTCTGGTAACAAGACAATGTGCGTCGTTGAGTTCCGCCACTGAACAACGAACAAAGTGTCTTGATAGTTGGTCCCCTCTTACTGTCCAGCTTCATGTGAGATAAAAGGTAAAGTTAAAATAAAGATTTTAAAAGAAAGCTAAAAAAATCCTTGTTAAATTTAATAAAATACAATTACATAAAGGTTTTAATATTATGAAAAAGGACTATTCACTTGTGACCGATTTCTTTATTTCATTTTACTTTTATTTACTTAAACAAATATTTTGCAAGGCTTTTCTAACAACAATAAGTTATATTAGAAAATAAAGAATGAAATATACTATTATTACGAAAATCGTATCTAATAAACAAATTCACATAAAATCCATCATTTATATATTTTTCATGAGTAACTTATAGTATTATTTTCATATTAAAAACTATAAAATAAATTAAATCTTCTTCTCATTATACTTCTGCTCACTTAAGCCAATTAAAGAATGGTTTTAAACAACCTTGACCTTTGAAGGCTGAAAATTTTAGTTGTATAATACATAACACATCCTAAGTGCCTGGAGGTACTTTTAACCGCAGGTACAGTATACAGTGCCTTGACTATCCAACACAAATATTTTTTAATCCCAACTAAGTAATTCCCGAGATTACCGGGACTAAACAAACTCTAAAGATTTATAATATTAGTACAGATCTTGATCAGAGTCCTAAGTCCTAAGACGGAAATAATCATCTAAATGATCTCCAAAGAAGTGTATTTATTAGAGTAAAGTAATTAGAAAGTAAGTCTAAGCATACAAATATAATATCCTTATTTATATTCGCGGTATCCATTACCGCCGGTCACTTTGATGATAATCTGTTTTCAGAACCTTTCAGCAGTTGTTAACTAAGTTTTATTTCATTATCCATAATCCATATATAGCTATATAAAAATTGAAATGTATGTCTATGATATACACGAAACTAAAACACAAATAATCAATTTTAATTATTTTGCCTATCTTTCTTCTGTGATCTTTCTATTTGTCCAGACTAATCTCAGGAACAGTTATTGTAGTTCTGTTAAAACGCATATAAAGTCTCAAAAGATTACAATTTATTTTGACAACATTTGTAAAACATGTTTCTCAAAATACACATAAAATAACATAAAAAAATATATTTTACAGTTCAAGAGACCGAAGCCGCGAGCACGCCGCTAGTTACGTGAATATAAACGTGCACGGCAGAGATGGTACGAGTTTGTTCTATCCATCTATTATATATAAGAGTATTGCCGGAGGGCGGGTTATATCTGGGTCACGTGTTTATTACAGCTGTATTCGTAATTAATTTCTGTTTAACTGACTCTCAGTAAAGTTATTATACACATATAGGTACTTAGATTTCGTAAGGAATATTTGATAAGGGTTAACGATTACTTGAAATATGTAGGTATATGGAATTCTGTATGGAGTTATGTATAAATGATGTTTTTAATTTGTTTTTACCTGGGAACCTAGTGTTGAGACACTATTTTCCCCATTAAGACATTTTCATTCCCCCCTTTCCGCTGATTTTTTTGAGGCATTACGTGGACATTGGCTAAAGTCAATGGCCACGCTTTGCCACCAGAGCGTAATAATGAAAATTTTAAATATTCCTTTTAAAAGCCCAGTTTCCATCGCGAAAGAAAAATTAGCGGGTAATTAAGCTTAGGCTGAAGAAACTTCTTTTAAATGAAATGGATTTACATTCTTACCAACTAAGTGTTATGTAGTTTCACTCCCCTGCTTAGAACTGAGAGAGCTTATGTCAACTACTTTTGCTCGCTCTATTCTCTCCGCCCGACCATTTATTATATAAGTATGCAGTTTACTTTTGGGTCCACTGTGCTCGCAGTGGAAACCGAGTTTATTTATTCTAGACAAAGGTAAAGCCGCATATAAGAGCTAGTATATGATAAAAGAAGATAAAACAAATTCCTTACACAACGAAATCACTTAAAACATACTATTGAGTCCATTTCACGAAACTAAGTGTACCTATATTGCATTTCTAGTTCACATTATTTGTGAGGAATCTCTCTTTGACCAGATGTAATAGCCAAGGGGTATTTTCATTGTCTTGTCTTGTCAGACGTCTTCTTAGTATAATTGTAACGTAGATAGCTGAGATCGTTTTGAGTCGCTCTTTGACTGTGGTTTCCAATACTGTTTGTAGCTTAGATAGAGATTATAATATAAGTAATACTTTACAAACTTTGTAGTATTAAGGTATTTTTTTATCTTCACGCTGTATAGGGGGGACCTAGTGTTAAGACACTCTGTGCCCATTAAGATACTTCCGTTGTCCACTTTCCGCAGAATTCTGCATGATTTGTGCGTGGAATGATGGAATACAATGCTGCACTCCTTGTGTTTAGAACATTATCATGTTGTGGTAAAAGTAAAATATTATTTTCTTCATCATTGCCCGTTTTTTATTAGTACTTATAACCATGAAATGAAATTATAATATATTAAAATATTCATATTTACCATCTTATAATAATTGTATCGTAATCAAACTTAGCATCTTAAATAACAATATAATATGGCATTAGTGAGCTGATCTGATGTTTCCAGGACTCCAGGAGTATTCAGACTCCTCAGAGGCTACTGTACCATTCGAGTTTAGGCTCGTATAAATTGTAGCTCCGTGCACCTTGTATAAGCACTTGATGAAAAAAAGCTTTGATATTTATATTTTAAACTATTTTAACTAACGTGGAAAAGAACAGTACTTATGAAAAGTCTAATTCATTAGATTACCTTTAAAAAAAGGCCATTTCATCTCCCACAAAGTCCATACACTTCCTTCATACATACTCGTACATATGCAGCTAAGTCTCCGCAACCGGAGTGGCTAAACAAACTAAATTAGTTAGCAAATACGAGCGAACGGATGACGTAAGCGTAAATCGTCTTTGTACGATGTAGTTTTAATTGCAAGAGTTACAACTCGCTTTAATTACATAGAATTAGGTACAACTTCTAGCTTAGAACTTTAGGTGCTACTGTACAGATGGAAAGAGGAACGAGCTTGTTAGGTCTGCCAGGTTTATTATATGAAACAGCAATGACAGCTTGTTTATTAACTGTATTTATAACTAACATTACTATATATGGTATATAATTTGAAATATCAAAATTTTCATATTTAAAAAATAATTCTTGTACTGGGGACTTAGTGTTTAGATCCACAGTAAGAATTATTGAGGCGTTGTATGTTGTGTGGCGGAACTTCTTCTTTTGCCTCGTTAAAAGAACAAGAAAATGAACCTATTTAATATTTGTGTATCCCTTGAGTGGAAATCGAACCCACAATCGCCGCGTTTACGCTCCCACGATTGTGTCCCTGCGCCGCGTCGGCCTTAAAAAATACTTACTTACTTTAGAGAAATCAGATTAGATAGATCGATAGATAGATAGATAGATAGATAGATAGATAGATAGATAGATAGATAGATAGATAGATAGATATAATATTAGTTTTGACACGCGTGACGAGCTACGCCGTCAAATATCTAATATGGCCCGATCGCGAGTCGACGATAATGGAGCGACTTCCTGTCTCACCCGCTGATTGCCACTGACAAAGTCACTTTGGAAGGCGACGCTATGGAACGACGATTTCTATAGAGCAAAACTTTTTTGTTGTTAAGTTAAAAATGTATCGTTTTATTTTAATGCAGAAATAGCACATTCAAATATGATATATTGGTAAAGTACCATATGTTGTTTATATTCAATACAATTGGTTATCTAATATAGTTTATCTTCTTCGCTGTTAATAGACAGAGGGAACCTAATGCTTAAACACTTCGATTCCCACGCACCATACATTTTTTGAGCGGCGGAACTCATCGCCGAACTTTGTCCTATTACCAGAGCGGAAAATTGAAAATATTAAATAGTTTATTGTTCCGAGCAGGAATTGAACCCACATTCGTCGTGTTGTGCCCCTGCCTCACGACGGTCTCGTTTATAATATTATTTTTTGAATCTAGAACTTCTTAAGCAGCATAATACATATTTATTACTCCACTATATAGTTAGTGACAGGTAATCGATGCTATTTCTCGGTAAGCGTGCTTATTGACAAAAGTTAATTAAAGGTGCGAGGCAGTTAAAACAATTACGCACGTTTACTAAAAAAAGTAATAACAGTGGAAAACAGTCGTTTTGGAAGTTAACGTTAAAGTTAACTACGGCATGGCGACTTTGCGAAAAGAATATTTAATTAAATGCAATATTTTTCGTTATTTGTATTAAAAATTAATACAAATATTTTGATTATTCAGTTTATAATCGTTGTGTCTTTTATTTATTAAATTTATATAAGTAAATTTATTTGTATTTCTCGAGTATTTAATTTAGAATGATACTTATATAATTTTTTAAAACTTGTATATTACAGCTACATTAAATTTTTTTACGCAATTTCTCTTTAAAAAACTTGAAAAATCTTACAAACGTGTAATATTTGACACGATCATTATTATAAATAATATATATTTACGCATAAAAAGCATTAAAGAGGCGCGTTAGTAAGTTCCGCTTAAAAAAATATGAAAAAAAATCACGTAATTCCTTTGTATTTTCCACTTCGGACCAAGTCCACACAAAAAGACCTATCTAGGTCTGCGTTTTCTAACATAAACGTTCATTATAACTAGAATTCTAATTTACTTCATGAAAAGCTGAAATTAAAATCGTATTCTGTATGAAAAACAAGCAGACGACTCGAATGGTAATATATGACTATTGATATTGAAAAATCTACGGTAGAATGGAAATATATATTGAGTTCAGCCTAAAGGAAACTTTTGCTCTATCTACATTTGGACTTAAGAGCTTTGATAAGTTTTATGAACTTAGTAGGAAGTGCTATCAGTTGTGAGTAACTGGTATTGCTTTTGATATAATATTCTTGGGTTTACGGTTAGTACCAGTTTAGTTTAGATAAACAGAAAGAAAAACTGCTAACTGCTCACATTTACAAATATTAAAATTGAATAGGTGTATTGTATGTAGCGTATATAAAAATATGTACCGAATCCCATAAAAGTTATTTAACGTGTTTATTAGTATAATATAATATATCTGCTTATAGAAACAATTCCGTCGTTCTAACGAAAAAACTACGTATAATTATTATAATTTATTGCATTATAAAAGCTACAATTTAATATATTTTCAGCTGTAAATTCAACTGAATGAATACTAACTGAATACATGATTGTTGTTTTATTTCTGTATAAAAACAAAAATATAATAATTTCACAACAAAAATAAAATGTTGAAGACGAAAGCGTATCCAGGAAGCAAGATATTTTACTGTAAGTGTATTTAAAACGTGACCGATGAAGCCAAGTAAGAGTTAATCAAAGTTCAGTGCTATCAATTTACTTCGAATCGATAACTTCTAACCAAATGATATTTATTTACTTATATAACAACCTCCTTTCACTTAGTAGCTTTTATAGAAATACTCAAGGAATATTATATTTCCAAAACTACATTTATTTTCATTATGTTAATTTTGTAGAAGGCGGCTAATATTTTTTATTACATATAATAATAAGATATAGTCAGGGCTTAAGATTACATTTAAATAAAAAAATATTACTCACATAAAATCTTTTACGAACTAAAAACTTATATTAAAAAAAATTTTAACTATCAACTCATAACCTCATTGTACACAATTTATATGATAGTAAAAGCGTGTCGCGTTAATCAATATTTAATTAAATTGAAACTTTAAAAATTTAAACTTAACCGATTTTACATAATTAAAATAGTACCAGTTTATTTACAGAGGTAAATAGCGCGACAAGCTTCTATGGTCATATAAATTGTGTACAATGAGGTTATGAGTTGATTAGTTAAAATTTAAAAGACAAATTTTATTTTCTCCTTTTTAGAGCGTTTAAATAAAAGCTTTTTCTAAAAATATTTTTTTGCTTTTAATTTATTTTTTACTTTTTAGTTACCTCTGGCTAGGTTTCTCACACCAGAATTTATATTATTTTACTAATTCTTCTCGGCAAGCCCTTTCATTTGATGCCCGTATTGCAGATGTGCATGAATTATTCAACTATTCCGTCATCTTAAATGTTCCGCCATATTGGATTTATAGCAACGTCACATTATTTTTCGAGTTACTTTCAACGAGGGCTCGTTGATATTGATATATCCATATTATATCCATATTATAGAAGTGCATTAAATATAACTATTCCGCCATCTTAGATGGTCCGCCATATTGGATTTTAATAGCGTCACATCATTTTTCAAGTTGCTCTCAAGAAGCCCTTTCATTTGATCCACATTGTGTAAGTACATTAAAAATAACTATTTCGCCATCTTGTATGGTCCACCATATTAGATTTAGAATGACATATTTTATCGTGCATTGTTATCCAAACTAAACGTGTATATAAAATTTCAGCTCAATCGGTTGAAGATATCTACTTCAAAATTGAGCTCAAAGATTTAATCCAAATACACATTACATACATTGCAAGTTAAATAAGAGCTTTTAATAACCTACATTATAAAAGTTTGACGGGTACTAGACATATTATAACGACTTTTATTATAACAAACACATTGACCCTTTCGTGACTCGTGAAGCCAGACAAGACTCACAAACCTAATTTACTTTGTACAATCACCTTTAAGTAAATCGGTCAGAGAAATAAATCCATAATTATACGATAGGAACTAGGTAAATTCCATAACGATTGCGAAAATGCTTTAAATTATCACTAAAAGTCATAGAAAACCTTATATTTCAGTTCGTTTAACAATTTAAAGAGTTTATTATATTTTTGATTAGTTTCATCTACCAAGATGGCTGCTATTTGTGGGATACTTAGCAGGTTAGGTAGAAGATAAGTAGGAGACTAGTGTACACACAGTTCTCATTTAGACAACTGTTCTCTGTTCAACGACTTCCTCTTCGCCACGACAAGGCTCATATACTTTATTTTTAAGTTAAAAGGAGTCCATCAAAATTTCATTAGTTCTTCTTGGGATGGCGCAAAAAAGAAATAAAACTTACTTTTTAATTTTTAACCACTTACAAAATAATTATTTTGTTTCACGCATGAGTTGAACCAATGAACTCCATAATGAAATTGTATATATAATTAATATAATTATATTATATTTTAACAACCAATGCTAGTTTAAACTTAATTGCAGTCAACAGTGTATTAATTGTATTAGACATTTGTGGATAACCAATCATTAATCGCTCTAGAACCGTTTAAGTCTTGTAGCTGACCTTCCTAGCGACACAGCCAATGATAGTGGTCCTGATCAGGATTGATGGATGCATGTGGATAATTTATTATGTGACAAGGTTAGTTGAAAATAGTTTAACTTTTTTATTTTTTAAATTAATATTTCCTTTAGCACTATATTATCCGGATAATTAAAATAGAAATATGTTTCAGTTTCACGCTATGATAGAGTACGCAGAGAAAACATATTGTTAAGGCACTCAGCTTCGTACGCCTTGCCTAATTTTCAAGACATAATATGTTGAATGGTGGACCTCTCAACCCCGCGCTTTTGTCTACAACGCAAGGAATCGAAAATAATTCAATCAACTGAGTGAGAATCGAACCTACAGCCGACACTCGTTCATCGAAAGTAAAAATTACATTTCAAAATTTAAAAAAATAAAGTAAAACAAATATGTTATATCATAGAAAATTATTATTATCATTTTAATGTACAAACTTCACATATAAAAAAAAATTAAACTCAGTTCACTTTTTTAATTTCTATTTTCAACAATACCACTCGCCAGATCTCTTCGCCAGTGTCGCAAACAATGGAATACAGAGGAAGGATTGATCGGCAAGAAAAGAGAAAAAATAATGCATTTTAAGATAGCATGTAAATGAAAATATATTTTAGCTTCACACTACATGTATCCCGCTTATAGTGGGAAAGGCCGAGGGAGCATAGTGTAAAGACACTGCCTTTATAATATTTAATTAAATAAAAAAAAAAGAACCTTAGTACCAGAGGAAAAATGGGAATGGGAATCGGATCCGCAACCATTGCTTTAACAACCACACGAAGGCCCACTGTGCTACAAGAGCCTAATTAAAATATTCAATTGTACAACAAATACAAATACTAAAAAACTAAAATCTCAACCATTATAAGAGATAAAATCGTTGAGCTCGTATTAACCCTGATATCTGTTTAATTCGCCGCTTGTTCTATGAAGCTTGATGACTTTTTGCTTACCATTTTCTATTACTAAGAAGCAATTGACCTACTGGTGTAGAAAACGCAGCGTTACCCCCTCATTATGTATTAACTCCGTATTGTTTTAGAAATCCAACGGAAGTAAATGGAATTTTTAATTCCACATTTTCTCGTTTACTTGTATATTCCTATTTTGTTGTTAATTTTGCTTTTATATGGTTTTTATGGTTTTTATGCTTTGGCTGTTTGTTTAGTTTATGCTGTATAACGCACATAGCTGAGTGGGCAGAGGGAACCTGGGAATCTAGGATTAAGTCACTCCATCCTATTAAAACATTTTCGTTCCTTGGTTCCCGTTTTTAAGCCGATTCCTGTGGCCTTTGCGTTTGACAATATTTCTTAAAAAATACCAAAGCATTCAATATTTTTTAGCGTTCCGTACCTCAAAAAAACGGAACCTATATAGGATTACTGTTTCCCTTCTTTCTTACTATCTGTCTGTCCTTAACTTAATTTTTCTATAGTTTCACTGTAAAAATGGTAATATAGAGAAACAACTCTATATTGCGCACTTTTCAGAAATTTACACTATACGTGTAGAATGACGAAATCCAAAGTTTAAAAATATATGTCGGTATTAGCCCAAATAAGATGTGAACCAACCAACCTTCGCGTACAATTAGACATATGAAAACTGTAACATAACGTATAAATTAGATAAGTATGCAAAGTCTCTTACCGTTTCCTGTACTTGTATATGATGAGCACGATGAACGCGTTGCCAATAAAGAGCGCCGCTATTAGTAGCGACGGGATGACTATGTCTGTAAACAAACAAATACTATTAGAAATCATAAAAAATATAATATTAGGGCAATAGAGAGAACTAGAGAACCTAGTGGTAAGATCGGAGGAGCTCAACGCCGCGGTTTGCACTTAGTAATATTTTCATTTTCTACACCAGTAGCAGAAAATGAAAATATTAAATATTTCATTTCTTTGAGTTGGAATCGAACCCATAATCTATCACTTTTATAGTCACCACTACTGGCCTGTACATATAGTCGACTGCCACACTGACTTATATGGCACTTTCATAAGTAGTTTATTTAAATACTACTACAAAAATATATATTTTTTTATAGTTCAAATAATTTTAAATATGATAAACCAGCCTTATAACATACAGCTCTAAGCTATCTACAAATTTCAGATTAAACAAGTCCGTAGAGCATAAATTATAGATTAATCAAGAAATTTGAACGCATTTCGTAACAATTCAATTCACGAAGTTTCGTTCGTTACACCCTTTTAGTCACATTATAAGCCAAGACTCGCCAAAGTTTGTATGGAAATTATACAGGAGGAGTCGTAGAACTGAAATTGCTCGAGCTGAGCGACGAATTAAAGAGTATCCTTTAGATAATCTATCCAAGATGTTAAATATTTATAGAGAGTGTAATTATATGTCTCATTGTTATCTATGTTTTATTATTATTTAAGCCTTGTGTACGGGAAAGGCGTTGAGTTTCACTTATCATATATATGTCCAATATGCCCAAAAAATTGGCGGTGAATCGATCTCATAGTCGATATTTGTGGATTCGATTCCCACTCGAGGAAAGAAAATATTTATTTAAATGAATATTTTCACTTTCTTCGCTCTGGAGTGGGGACAAAGCGCGGTGTTGAGTTACGTCACTCAATAAGCAATGTCTCCAGAATTCGTCAGAAAGTGGGGAACGCAATGTAAACACTAGGTTCCCTCTGCCTACCCTGCTGTGTGCGGGATGTAGCTTGAAGCTGACTTTTTTGATGCTGGTGTAAGAGGGAAGAACACCGTGAAGCTAATTTAAATATTTATTTAAAAAGATAATATAAAACAACGTATCCAAAGTTTTGTCCAATTAGAAACTTTATGAAAAGCTTTTATTGTTTTGATTATTCAGTAATTTACTTTTATCGTTTTTGTAATCATTTAACAAAGAAATAATATAACGAGATATTCATAATATTATTCTTTTGCTTTTTAGTATAAAATTTGTTTGTGGTCGATCGTGGAGTGGGTGCATAAGCGTGTGACTGTAAACGAGACCAGTTGTGGGTTCGATTCTCATTTAAGGATATTTTTATTTTATAAGAATTTTAACACCTTCCCAGGTTCCCTCTGCCCCCCTGCCTGCCTTAGCTATGTGAAGCTAAAAAATATTATATGTAAATAGTATTGTTTTTTTATTTATTATATTAAAAAAAAAACAGTAATTCAAGTAATTTAAGCCATTCATTTTTTGTAACATTCTTTAATTAGGAAAGTTCTGTCAAACTCTTCTAGCAAAGTACTAACGACATAAGTTGTAACAACCATATTAAAGTTTCTCTGTGACCAGATGTGAATCTATAGTTTAATTGAGTGCTTTGAAGTGTTAACCAATAGGCTTACGTTGAAATTTTACGACATAAAAATAAAATACTTAAAAATATTTTGTTTTAATATTAGTCATCTTCTCATTTCAAGTTGTATATCGTTTACAAACAGACACAGAGCTACCACTGTACAGAGGGAATCTAGTGCTCAGACTCTCCGTTCCCCCCGCATCACGAAAGTTTTTGAGCTATAGCGTTTTTGCAGTCAAAGGGGCTACGATGGGCTCGGCAGTTTCAAAGAATTTTATAAGAAACAATATAAAAAGTTTAATAAGCACAGCCCAATATTATGATTAATATTTACACCTGGCAGCACTTTCATAAATATTTTTTTAATATACAAAAGTTTACAAAATTTCGATTACAAGTAGAGCCTTTGAAGCTTTAATTTTCTAAGTTAGCTAAAATTCCCAATCCGGCTATTGAGGATTCCAACTCGTTTCTACTCTTTAATTTGCATAAATACCTATCGCCTTTCATCTAGAGTTTAATGGATTGCTAAATTGTTCATGATATATTTAAAGATTTCAGTACTGAGGCTAAATTCCATATAAATTTCGTGACTTCCCGTACGAAAATGGGAAGTATCATAACACTGTGGTAGCTTTTTAATGTTCATTCGACGATTCAAAAGTGCTTATAATAATTGCCTATTTGAATAAAGAATATTTTGAATTTGAATTTGAACTAGGTTCCTTCTGCTTACAATGCTGTGAGCGGGATACAGCGTGAAACTATAAAAAAAACATATTTTAAGGGTTTTCTCTGCCTGCCGTGACAAATATGGGATATAACGTGAACCTAAAAAGATGTAGATATATTAAAGTATACAATACAATGACTCACCAACTATCATGTTAGCCTCGTTGTGCGGCAGCTTTGTGTCTTTATCTGAACTTTCCGGTGCAGAGTCGTTCCCGGCGACCGTTTGAGTCGCCTCTTCTGAATATAATTATTATTTATTAAATAACTGCTTTATTAAGTATAGAAAGTTATATTTCTAATATATTTTAGCGTAAAATTATTTCTGGTAGCTTATTTGTTTAGATAGATTAGTCTTGTAAATGTCATAGCTTGTCAATTTTACATAGGTGGAATAAGATTATAACAAAAAACAGAATAAATAAATATGATTAATGAAATGAATAATTTATGTGAATTATGTAGAAAAAGGTAAGTTATTTATCATTTAAATTTTGTATTTAATATATAATCAAAATATTAAAAAATCAATAATAAATTATATAAAATAATAAATCGAAGGTTTCCAAATATAAAATGTTAATATATATCATACATACATTTAAATATTCATTATCAATATTAATATAATATTTACTTAAATATAAGAAAATCCTTATAATAGGTTATATAAAACTATATTATAAGGAAACCCAGAAAGCCAAATACGGCTGTCAACTATACAAAAACAATAAGAGAGCTAACTTGGGCTACAAAATTTCTTTTGAAATCTCCAGAGAGGCCGGCGGACGAACAAGGCAATTCGGCCCAGCACGCCTTCGGGAATCAAAGAAAAATAATCAATCTTAGTTGAAAGACTAAATTGAAGCCCTTTTAAACCAACTTTTAATCATATTTTAAGCGATTTTTTTTTTAATTAATTAAAATTTACGACGTTCCACATCTGTTCATAGTGACAAATTACTCCGTTTTTAAGATAGATTGCAACTAAAAAAAATTTTTTTTGTCGAAAAAAATATCCTTCTGTCATTATGTGGAGGTTATAGAGTTAAGCTAAAAATAATAGATTTATCTACATCGATTTTATAATTTTTGACATATCATTCGACGTTCTCGCCATAAAAAACAACTAATATCCCAAAAAAACCTTAACCTTAAGCATAATAAATACACGATTATAAAGTCAAGCGAATAATTCCCTCCGTTCGTCCCTCATATATCTTCCTTTAAACCCTTTGCTGTCTTCAACTCTATCACAGTGACCCTACTCCCAGGTGCCGTATAAGTCACGATAACTGGACGGGCCTAATGGTTTGAGAATTATCTTGGAAATTATACTGTTTTAGTCATTTTATGTCCATATTGTATGTGTATAACGGAAGCTTTAAGTATTGAAATGATTGTATTAATAAAAGTCCGTGGTATAATATCTGACTGTAATCGCGTGATCGACAAAACATAGAGTCAAGTTCCGCCGCTCCAATCGCAATTTGGCGATTATTTTAATAGTATTTTTAGTACGTATAAATATAAGTACCTCTCTTATACGAGTAAGTAGAAAAGATTGTTATGGGTATTTTGTTTCGAATCGCAAATTTGACACTTATAGCTGGGACTTGACAGTAAAGACAATAAAGACAGTAAAGTTAGTGAGACATTCGAAGAAACACTAAGAAACAAAAGGAATGCCTTTGGTTTTTAAATATTAAAAAAAATTACAGCTATTATATAATTTAGTAGGGTACTAAAATGAAAATTCCTCGAAATATCTGAAGATAATGGGGAACGCAGTGTCTTAACACCAGGTTACCCCTGCCTACCCTGCTATATGCTGGATACAGCGTGAAGCTGTAGAAAAAATATGAAAAACCTTACAGGCAATACTTACTACTAGTATTATATATATAAATTCAAAGTTGAATAGTGTATATTGAAATCTTTGTTCTGCATTGGCTCTGTCGTAGAACCGTAAAACCGCACGCCTGCCATCGATCAGCCATTAGGGGTATTATATAGTGATGTATGGATATTACTTGCTTTCAAGTATCCAGAGTCATATTAAATAGTCTTCATGGATTTTTCAAACATTTAAAATGTATTAGTTAAAGCTTAAAATACTTTTTGTTGGAACAAAAGGTATGGAAACTCTACTTTTTAAATTCTTTAATATGTATTATTCTCTCCATCCACACACAACTTTTATTTTCATAAAAATATTTCGTGTGAATATCAGTTATCATCATCTAAGTAAACTATTTACTTTCAGGACTGGTAAAAACACTGTTTTAGCCCTATAAAATTGACTGCAATGGCTAGTAAAATGTATAAATTTAACCTTATCAATTCCCAGCTGCTTCTGAAGTATAATACATACGTAATAGCATTTTTTGTTCTCATAATAAAATTACAACATTAAAAGACAAAATAAACATTATATTCAATAATAGTATCCGCTTGCCATTTTTTATGATAATAAATATAAATGTTACAATATATACATAATTCTTTTTCTTTGTAAAAACATATTTTGTTTTACTCAAATAGCGATATATTAGAGAATAAAACCTTTGCCAAATATCGTATAATCCGTATTAAAAATAAATAAAGAGTTCCAACTTTACTATATCTTATTGTACAATGAATGGTAATTTTGATTAGATCCTTTTATTCTTCTTTTCAAGAATTTTGTGAATTTTACAAACTCGATTCTTGTCTAAGCCAATTTGACTATTCTTAAAGAAAAGTGAAAAGCAAAAATTAGTAGCGCTCAAAACTTACCGACGTAGATATTTCTTTGTAACTAAAATTCCTTGTTCACAATATATTCGGTTCACTGCACATCTACATAATGTATTTTATATAATGTTTATATGTATATGAAAAATTAAAATTTGGTCTACGAACAAACAGTAAAATAAATAAACAAATATTATTTGCTTTAAAGTTTGTTTATTTTAAATTTAGATATTTAAAATATCTTTTATAAAACTTAATACATAAATATATAACCGTAATAGAGACTGATAATTATACATTATAGGGGGACCTCGGTTGACCTTCGAAAGCACAGTATGAATGATACTGGAGGAAGGTCACGTACAATGCATGAGGACCCCCGGGCATCTATGGTATATATTTATTTTAGCTTATAACGTTTCGCATTTTTTCCGCATATAGGTAGAATTTATTTTTCGCCAAGTCAGGCAGGCAGAAAGACTGAAATGGTACTTTCCATCGAGATATTGCGTAGTTATTGGCGGAGTTTAATGTCAAAATAATTCAAGTCCCCGAACGGAATCAAACCCACAATCGTGTTTTCATTCAGACGCATTTCCACTGTTAATAAGTAATACGTTTCACTATATGTAATCACTTTTACAGATAAAATTAGTTAGATATATTAAAATAGATGAGAAGATACAGCTAGTACACTACTATACAGCGCGCCGTCTACATTACAAAGGATGCTTGCAGTAAATATAAGTGTCACATCTTCATTTTGAAGTTGTCACCTCGGGTGAACAAAACTTTTAATATAATGAAAAAATAACATTTTCTTCTCCGTTTTTTTCTTGATTTATTATATTAACTATATTGCCTTAGAAGACATTGTAATTTAAATTAACCTGAAGCCTTAAGTTGTTTGGATATAACCGTCACTCTTTATTAATGTTACAAATGACATTATAAACTTTTTTAATTTATTTTCACATTAACTCTTATAAAGAAACATTCACCATTATGAGAAATTCGAAAAACTTTAATGATACTTTATTTTACTATATTTTCTCTAATAAAGAATGATTTTGATAAAAAGATAGTAATGTTTTTATTTAATAATACTTATCTAAGTCATGTTATACATGTTATAGGATGAACCCAAGAACCTAAAAATAAAAACAACTTAACGTATTTTCCCGCTTAGCATATAGATAGAACCTAATATAACAACTATATAACACGTTTAAATTAAGTAAAGACACATAAGTAAGTACATATATTACAAATCTAGAATTTCTTAATTAATTTTAAGGTACATGAAACGGATACAAAATAGAACTGTAGAAATAAAATTTTGTAACTGTAAAATATATACTATATTTTTTTTAAATCAAGCCGTCTGGTCCCTAACGAAGGATGCTCGCACTAATCAGACGTCATCTCAGAATGGATGACGTCCTCGGGAGTCGGGATGCTGTGTGTTTTACAACGCGAGGTTTTCAATTTGAGTTACCACAACTCTTAATTAACGATATAATTATAATGTAATGAAAATATTATTTTATGGTAATGTTTAATTTATTGCGTTTTAATTATGGCGAAAGTTAATAATTATGTTTTTTATTTTTTCTTTTAATTTAGCTTAAAGCTATCGTGGCTCAGCAGTTACAAGGATGGTTATTGGTTCGATACCCATTCGTGGAAATAAATTATTAACTTAACTCAAGTGATAACGATCTAACGCAGCGTTAAGTTTCAGCGGTCAACTCAATATATCTAAAATGGAATGAAAAGAGGGGAACAGTGCCTTAATATCTGGGTCCTTATGCCTATTCTGCTATATGAGAAAAAATATAATTTACTATATTAATATTACAGCTACAATGGCTTTTATTATTTTTCCAGGTTTGATATGTGTCACAATTCACTGGGTTTTCCATTTTCCACTTATTTAGAGATATGAACACGTTTATAAGAATTATAGTTTATTATCAACAAATATTTGTATTTATATAAGTCACTGGTTTCCATTTTGCATGTATAGTTTTATTATATTAACTAAATATATCGAATATTCGTATCGAAAGCCTACCAGAAACTAAAAAAAAAAGCTTAAAATATATAAGACAAAAATTAATAATAACATGCAAGATAAAAAAATATATAATCCTGAAAAAGATAAAAAATAAAATTTAGCTTCACGCTAGGCAACATAGTTCAAAGTATAAAAACACTCCGTTACCCGCATCGTTTAATTTTCCAAGCACTTTCTCTTGTCATAAGAGCTGGAAAACGAATCGAACCCCTACACCCCACACCACTGCGTCATGACGACTTCAAACAAAGTTTATATTAACATTAATATGAAACTTCAATTATATACAACAAAGTTAACTCGCCGATTGCAGTTACAAAGCCCAACTAGTTTAATTATCCTCCCAATTATCATTATTCGTTAGTTGTCAGTTCTCGTTCTCTGGTGCGATTCGCCCGTTCCAGAGATATTTTCGGTTTAAAATGCAATATAATATTTGTTTATTATATGCAAATAGTATGCAATCAACTTCAAAATGATTCAGTCATTTTTATATTGTACTTGGATTATCACGCAGTTAAAAGATAGTGGGTTGAATTGAATGAAAATGTATTTGTTACTAATTCATGTATTCGATAATTATCTATAAAAAAAAGATGGACCTTCTTGAACAGTCACTATTGACTATCAACAAAATGTGTCGTTTATTAATAACTATAGCCAACCATAGTTATTTTATTATCAAAGCTAGGTTTCATATAAAAAAGCTGTAAAAGTACTTTTATCTTTATTATTGAAATAAAGACTTATAAGTGATTAAAGTTCGTGGGGACTTTAATGAAGTACACTCTTGGCAACGGAAAACCTTAAATGAGTTTACTTGAAAAATACTAAACAAAGTTTTATCGTCTAGATAGGAGTACTTTTATAATTATCAAGAACTAATGTACTTGACAGCGCTGTGGTGAAAATGTATTATAATTAGACATAGATACGGCTTCTAATCTTAAAGGTTTTTATAAGCAGAAATTCAAATTTATTTTATAAGCTATATAGCTAATCTATTTTAAAAACGGAAAATAGTGTTTTTTTAATACATAAAAATAATTAAATAATATGAATATTTATATCAATTTAATGCCCGAATCTTACTTTATGTGTTTTGTAGCTATTTTCCGTAACATTAAGTTATTTTGAAATAAATTAAATTTACTTATAAAATTTGACACACTAGTAGTCTTAAAATTATTTAATTAAAATATTTCTGAAAATTTGATTGCATTTCATAAAAAAAAACTATAACAAAGTAATTACTTTCAAGTGAAAGTTATAGTTTCACTTTATTGCATGCTATAAGTTTACACGTGAGTAAATACTTACCCATTACTAATTTGACATATAAACTTATGAGTAAAATAAATAACACCAAATTGTAAAGCGTGCTAGAGCACATAGTCAGAAAGAACCTGCGAATAGGTTCCCAAGTATGGAAAAGATATACCGTTTCTCTTTTTCCATTTACCATAAATATATCATAAACTGTATCAATAAATAAAAAAAATGAATAGTACAATAATAAAAAGTGGCCGCTAAAGAGCTTGCTATTAAGAACGCTTTCTTCTTAAATAGACCGTGACGAATATCTGCTGTCCATATAAAATATATGAAACGGAATTGAAAAACTAAGTACGAGAAAGTGATCTACTACATATTATCTATATTGTATAATTATATAAAAATAAATAAGCGTTTTTTTGTCCATCTGTCTTTTGTTTGTCCGAACTAATCTCCGGAACAGCTGAAACGATTTTTATTGGATACTGAAAGATTGAGAGGATTGTGAGGCAACATATAGACTACTTTTTATCCCGGAATTCCCTCGGGATCGGGATTTACGCAGGAAAAACCGTGTATGTCGTGCGAGCGTACCTACCTAGATAGATTTGAAATAAATTACAGTTTATTAAGTGCATATCAGTATAGATAGCTACTATCTATGATACTAGAATAATTCACCAATTTTCCCTGAGGATTAAGTACATATAATATTAAATAAATTAGTTTACGCGGGCGAAGATAGTATGTGTATAAAAGTAAGTCGTTGACGTCGTAGCTCATCGCCATAGCGTCTGTCTGTAAATACGACAGTCGTGGGTTCGATTCCCACATGAGAGAAAAAATATTTTAATTTCTTCGCTCTGGTAACAAGACATAAAGTGATGTTGAGTTCCGCCACTCAACAGGCTGTCTTGAAAATGGAACTGTGCGTTGGCAACGGAGTGTCTTATTACTGGGTTTCTTTAGTCTACCCAGCTTTATGTTGGATAAGCATTTGTATGTATATCACACGTGCTGTGTCAAGGAAAAACTATATACATACAATAATATATATAATATGTATAATAATATTGTTCTCATATGCGATTAGAATAAATTATTGGTTCTACTAAGTTATCAATTGTCATTTTATTTTAAACAAACTTTTATTTTCAAGCTTCATGCTGTATCCCGCAGATATATGGCAGGCAGAGGGAATATGAGAACGTAGTATTAAGGCACTCCTCCCCACTTTTTCCGCCCAACTCTTGAAAGATTGCGTATTGAATAGCGGAGCACAACGCCGCGCCTAACGTTGTTATCGGAGCGAGGAAATGAAAATATTATCCCCACCAGCGGGAATCGAACCGACAACTGTCGCGTTGACAGTCGCACGCTTGTGTTCCCGCACCAGAACGGCCTCATAAAATAAAATAATAAATGTATAACTGAAATGAAAATAAATACATCTCAATGCTATCGCTGAAACTAATTCATTAAAATTTACAATAACCATTGTCGATTTGATTATGAAAAGTTAATGACCTAATAATAATTTATTTACCATAATATAACGTCAATTTCTATATTCAATATGTTTTACTTCAAACGAAATATAATAAAACGATGTTAATATTTACACATTCATTGTACCTTAAAGACTAAACAAGCCCCGGTATATTTTTCACATAATTTCTATAAAAAACACAGTAATTATGCGAATGCTATGCTTTTATTGTCGAAAGTGAAGCTATGAAATTCACAGTCTACAATATTATATTATAGTAGATAGTAAATATTTTGACTCAGAAATTGGAAGTAGTGACCACTGACTATAGAGAGTTAAGAAATAAAAGTTTTAAAGATTATGTAAAAATAAATTATTAATAATACGCAATTTTTAACACACTATACAATGCACTTTGAATATGAAAAATATTATTAACACGTGTTATTTTTAGAAAAATACCATTTTTTACTGTTTGCTTCTTTTTCCCTTTATTATCAAAAATTATTTCATATATTTGTCGTGTTATAAATATTATATTTTATTACAATCTGAAATCACAAATAATTGAATCCACGACTAGGTATTACTACTGCCACCATGTTTACTATCAAATATTATTTCAGTAAGCGTCGATTATTATTAATAACATAAAATTCACATTCAATGGAGACCCCATTTAAATTTTATGCAATTATTAATAATGACTTAGATTTATTTTAATTATAATAATATATATTTATTTTGTTTTGTAGAGTCGATCTCTACACTTTTGTTATCGCATTTTACCACACACGTTCTCATCGAGTTTAATTTAATGACATACAAAGATAAATATAATATCGGCTTTGATGTTTTAAAACTGATAACGCTATTGATAAGCTGAGGAAAATGTTTCTAACTATATATTTATGTATTTTATATTTATTTCTTAATTTTCTATTGGTATATTTGGTTATTATTAATGTGTTAAATAAAAAAAATAAAGAATTAAAACAATATAATCAAGGAAATTTTAGCACGATATTGGGCAGATTAAAAAAATAGTGACAAATCACTCTATATTTAAAAAAACTCTTTATTTTCAAAAAACACTCATAATTTTCTAAAATTCGACATCCCCCTTCGAGTTATTTAAAAAATATACTATATGAAATCCTTTTTTTACGTAAAATATATAAAAAAACTAAAAATATATAACTCACTTTTGAAACACGTGCTCGAAAAGAAATCGCCTTTCAAAGACTCACGACCGCTACCGAAGACGAACTACGAATACTGTATTTACGTAAACGTAGGAAGCTTTACGCTCAAAATAATAATACTAAAAACATTGCAATTTAAACCTTATCCCTCAAAAATAAGGCTTAATTTTCGAAAGCTCGGTGGTAATAGTAAATAATATGGTTGAAGTCACAATATATTGCTGTCGCGATCGTTTATATGAAATATGGCGTGTGTGAAAGAGACAGAAGACGCGCAATTGCGCATGTCCGTTTTTTTTTCAATAATGGCGGATAACCTCAAGTTTATGAATAAGCTTCTTGCATGTTTAAAAGCTTTGTTGAGTAAACATCGTAAAAGTTCCATTTTATTGAATAATTTTATTTTTTGAGACATTATATATTGGAATAAGTTATTTAAAGTTGATAAATACAAATATCTTCTGATTTTTTCTTAATACAGAAAAAATATATTATAATTTTATTATTTATATTTTATTAGCTTATTAAAAAAAGAATAATAATTAACTGTTTTTCATGAAACTTACCAACACAAGCAGGCACAGTGTCGTTCCACCTATTATCATCGTAGCACCATATAACTCGCGTCCTCTGCTGCGTGTCCTCGAAAACAAAGTTGACATTGCACATGTAGTGCGCGAAGTCTCCGCTATGGTACACTAAGTAACCGCTAGATGGCGCTGGCAAAGTAACACAACCTAAACCTAAGAGAAATAAATTAGCATTACTTATCATATAATATATTATTATTAATAAAATAAAGAAATCTAGATAACCATTATTATGACCATTAATTATAATCAACCACATGTTGAATGAATTTAATTAACTTATTTAACTATCATTGTCATACAGATGGGGCTAGTTTGTTTTTAAAAGCTTGCTCTGCCAAAAGATGGCGTTGTTGGCGTGTTCAGTTTTACCAGAACTTATAGATGACGCCACTAAGTAAATATATTTTTTTAAATATTCTTCCTAGAAAGGCGTCCCAATAAAAAAAAGTAACAAATTATTCCCGAAATCTCACTTGGATTTCGTGAGGAAAAATATAAAATAAAATTTTCAAAGATTCAGTTATGTAAATAAGCCAGGACTAAGGTAGCTTCGTTTTCAACCACTTAAGTTACAAGTTATTAACATCGTTTAATATAACTTTTGATTAACATCGCTTTATGAGATAATCATATTTTCTTGAACAAGAAAAACAATATTTTGAATATCAACTATCTAACTCTTACTGAATTGAAATTATCTTTGAACCTTTTTTCATCTAATTTTTAAGATATCCCCTCTTATTTCTGAGACATCTTCCCTTTAGTGGGAATCGAATTCTAGCCATTCATACGATTCCTGCGCCAACTACATTATTCAATACTTACTTTTATAATGTAACAACACGCCTCTCTTAGGGAAGGCGCCTTTAGATTTAGCTTCTACAACTATTTCAACAGTGTCAGTGGTGGAAGTCAAACGGATAGGTAAGTCCACTTGCTCGCAGGTAGACAGCAATGAGTTACCGTTCGAATCCTCAACTGATACGAAATCTATGCATTCTTCTTCGAAGGGACCTATACCTGTAAAAAAAAATATATATATCTAGTAATTGATTTTTTAGCTTTACATTTTTTTCTCTCTTAGTAAGGATTGACTAGGATCTATTGAGATCTTTTTTAACGCCAGAATTAAAAATATTTACGTCATTTACAAAATGATGCAATTACCTCGAGTGGAAATCGAACTCGACACGACCCCAGCGCCACGTCTGGGCTTTTCTATTTTATTTAAAATAGTCAAAATACTACCCAATAAAGGCTGGGATATAGAGTTACTACAACTCAAAACTATAATGCCCTCATATATTCTTTTTTATTTATGTAAACTACTTGACAACTTTTAGTTAAATAAATTCCGTCTGTCACAATTAATGTAGTGAGTGAGTGTCATTATGTGAAATCAATAAAAAAAGTCAATTAAACTAAGACGATAAAACTAATTAACAAAATCATAAAGTGACACTTTATTATCTGTAAAAGTCACAATTCTTGAAATGTATTCGAATAAAAAAGTACCTAACCTAATCGAATTAATTTAAAAGGACAGTGCTGATTAAAATACAACAAAAACATCTCTAATTAGGAAGGTGATGAGCGAGTCGTAGAAACATTCGAATCGAATAGTAAGTTAAGTTTACTTTTAACCTCGTGTTAAGTTAGCACTGAATTGTTAGACTAGGAATTGAACCCACAGCCATCACGTTTACAGTCACACGATCCTTGCCCAAAATGTAAACATATGGATCCACTTACTCCTCAAACTGACATCCAACAATGTGACACGGACACGTTGTTCCGCATTAACCCGTAACTTCCACCTGCATTCGTCCCCTACATAGAAGTGGGGGTATCCGGGAGTCCTTATGTACCCCTCGCTGTCGGGACCTGAATGCGCTATATACAACTCCCTATTGCAATAGTGGATGGATAGTAAATCTGCAACAATGGTTTATATATTAGAAAATAGAATATTGTATGTTCTAATTAATAACATAAAAGCGAATAAAAGCGAAGAAAGTAAATATGTAATAATTTCATTTCCTTGCTCTAGCAACGAGACGAAGCGCGGCGTTGAGTTCCGCAACTCAACTCGCAATCCCCCGGCAATTCGGTGGAAACTTAGGGACGGAAGTGTCTTTTGATACTAGGTTCCCTCGGCTTATCCTATCTGTTAGAGTTTATATAAGTGACATATAATTGTATAGACATTATTTTGTATACTTGTCGTGACTTGTCAATATTTGTCAGTGAGTCATATTGTTATATTGTTATCTACCCGCTTAAAAAATATAAATGTCTAAGGTTTCTTTTAAAGTGTTTTTTTGTAATATGGTATGTCAGTCTAGTCTGAGGCGTAACAGTGGACGATCGAATAAAGCTTTGTAGTAAATTGCACTTTTATTCTGAGCCCCTTTATATATCATATGCGCGATACAGCGTGAAGTTAAAGAAAAAAAATAATAATATTGAGGGAAGTGGGACTGTCTGTAAACGCAATGGTTGTGGTAATTTTAATAATCCTGATTTGGTAAAACAGCGCGGCGTTAAGTTCTACCACATAAATATCAATAGATTCACAAAATTAGACGGAAAGGGATAAAAAGAATACTTGACGTATACTAAGACAATAGTAAAATCACGCTATTAAGGTTATTTTGTAAGAAAAACGATTAAAATCTAGTAAATGGTTAAGCGATTTGCTCACACGCCCACGCTACGGTATTTAATTGCGTTTACGTCGGTGCTACGACCTACGGCCGTCCTTGACTTATTCTCAAAGATTGTAATAAGGTCACATTCACGTCATCATCATTTAAAAGCCATTGCATTTGAGATCAGGCTGGTTTCTATCTTCATATATTAGAAACATTTTAGATTTGACATAAATATTTCTTATACTATTTTTTTTTCTATTTAGGTAATTCTGTACAAAAATAGCGAATATATCTATGATTGATAGTCAATTTATTTTTTTCGATCATTACATAAATAAACAACACAGCCATTACATGGCCTAGGGGCACAAAGTGTGACTGTAAACCTGACTAGCTGTAGGTTCGATCCCCACTCGGGGAGATGAAATATTTGTTTAAATTTGTATTCAATTTCTTCGCTCTGGTGGCAAGGCAAAATCCATGCCTCTAGAATTCGGTGAAATGCGGGCAACGGAATGTCTTAACACTGGGTTGCCTCTGCCTACCCTGCTGTGTGTGCGGGAAGCTGTTTTTTTTTCTTTTGCATAAAAAAAAATTGAACATACAAATATAACATTGTACCTTTTTCTACCTTATGTAATTTTGGATCCACTGACATTTCATAAATATTAATTGGCAAAATAACCAGTGGGACATGAGCTTGAAAGCTGTTCAGTCGTTTCAAGCGGCCTTGAACTCGCGCCCTTGAGACAGTCGCGGTGGCGTTCCCTGAGCTTCATTTACAGACACCGTACATTATTTCGTGTTTTATTGTATTGTCTTATTCTAAAAATAACACAATTTTAAAAATTGTGTGTTGTTTTTTTAGTTTCACGCTGTATCACGCACACAGCAGAATAGGCAGAGGGAACTTGAGAACCTATTCTCAAGAAGACACTCCGTTCCCATTGAGACACTTCCGCCTCCTACTTTCCGCTACATTCAGGCGAAGAGTGGCGGATCACAACGCCGCGCTTATTAAAAAGTACAATTCTGTTACTAGGAAGGAACTATGCTTAAAATATGTTGTCATTTTGTCACGTAGTTTTTACACTGTGAAAGCTGACCTTGACAGAGTCACCGTGTTCTGGGAGAGATGAATTTGAATACCTACTCCTGACCTTGCCTAAAAAGTTGTGGAAGAAAAATACTAAGTTGGGCATATGAAACTGTGAGGTTAAATTTAGATATGAATAATTCTTCTACATTTAAAACGTAAGAAAAAACTAATAAAATAAATATGCAATGCAAAAGGGACTGTTTTGTATTTATCATTTTAATAAATGCAAATATAATGGCGTCCAGTAAAGCATAAAGTAAATATCTACTTTCTTTAAATTAGATTAATTACATTAATTGTAACCGAATTAAAACTTCAATTAATCACAATCCTATACGACGGTATGTAGTACAAATATATGGAAACACTTGCGAAATTATGATTTTTTCACCCATTAGCTCAATATCATATGACCATTAGTGTGGGTTCGATAATAGCGGGCTATAAAACTAAGTTATAATGCTGATTTATGAGCGTATTATGCACTTTGCCATAACGATAATATTGGTTGTGGGAGCCAGTGCAGTTACACAGGAAGAATAATAGAGAAATTTTTTAATAGTAGGTGCTTTTGTGGCCACGTGACTAATGTATGTTATAATTTTATAGGATTAGTATAGTTAGAAATTAGAGTTAAGGCACTCCGTTTACGTCTCTCCGCGGGAACATGTTAATGATTCATTCTCATAATTGACAAATGAATTCATAACCATGGTGTTATAAAACGAGTTCTAATTTGCAATCTTATAATTTTCTTATAATTAGATTCTGTCGTTGAGTTCCCCCACTTAACATGTATTGCCTCCAGAATTCGAGTGTAAAAAATACACTAGCTTCCAGAGGTAGGGCGGGATAAAGCGTGAAACAATAAAAAAACATTATCGAAAAATATAAGCATAAAAGTTATTAAATAACGTTTTCCTACTGATATGGCTACTTATATAGATTCTATATACATTTCCGTCATTTCAGCTTCTAAGCTTTATTCTATTCACTATTGAGAGATCGCTTTGCTACAGGCTTCGAGAATAAATCACTCCACTCGCTTATCATGTGCTGCCATATAGAGTTATTGCATATTTCACAGCCAATGCAAATTGAACTTTGAATCAGGGATAGTAGGGTTTATTTTCAATATATCTACTATTGGAAAGCCTTATTACTAGAAACCGTGGTGTCTTTATCCATTAATGGTTATAATAATAGATTATTACTATTCTAGATTCTATTTCAGATATCCTTTTGCCTTTTGTGGTATATCTTTTATCTATATGAAATAAATTGTAACTGTATATAAAATATATTACAGAGGTATCTTTGGAAGGGTTGCCTTGCTTCGTAATGTATCTGTCAAATTGCAGGTTAAGATTCTGCGTTCTCTACTTTTCTGTTTGTAATCAGAAATTAAAATTAGTTGTAATATTTAGAAGTATAACTTAAGAAGGTACCAACTATCTCATAAGAATAACTATTAAGTTAGTAAAATATAAAATATAATTTTCTTACATACCTAAATTACACCTATTATTTTTCATAGTACGAACAAAATATTTACTTATATTTATTATTTTGTCGACTTTGACGAAAACTATCGATTTGCTTTTTATGACCTCTATTTAAAAAAAAAAGATGAATATGAACAAACACTCAACAAAGTAGAACCAAGTTACTATATTTACAAATAAGATCTCCTTAGTATCAGTCAAGCGGGTCTAAATGAACGGCCAGAGAGTCATGTGCCGCGAGCTGTCGGCAAATCCCAAAGGATAACCCAAATTAAGTAAATCCGAATTTGTGGGAACCAGTGAGCTTTTTAGATAATATACTTTTCTAGTAAAATATTGATGGTAATGTAGACTGAGGAAAAGCATAAAAACAATAGTTATTCTTCGCCTATATAAACAAAATTTATTAAAAAATATAATATTTCAAACTACAGTCTCACAATTGATATTGAAAATTATTGAAAAAATGGAGGGATGGAGAGTGTCCTTTTTTGAATATTTTAAGTTCTTATTCTTTCGTCTAAATATCAGCAAAGACAATACTTTTTATTTACAAATTGATTATTTTCATATTCTGCTGTAAATTATTATTACTTAGTTGGTAATAATGTCTTGTTTCTTCTTTTAATTTTAAAAATATGTCTACAATATTCTAAATATTAATACAATAATACTATTTATACGTATTAAAAGAAAAAAAAACGCAATGTCACACCATAAAGTATAGAAAATATTTGTGGTTTTGAATTTTTTACAAAAACCACACAACGTACCATAAAAGCTACCATTAAGTTAGCACATTATCAAAATAAGCATAGCATTTTAACCCTAAGTCGTTTCGATTCTACCCCATAATCGAAGTGTTCAATAGATATTAGTTTGGATAAGCGTGACGTAAACGACACACGTCATACATCTGCCTGTCGTTGCTTAATGGAAATTAATTTTACGCTTCGAGTTGGGTAAAAATGTGGAAAAAAAAATATTTTCCTATATTTTACAAGTAAAAATATATTTTGTATATTTCTGACCATATACATTAAAAGCATAAATGGTATAGTCATCTACGTGTGCCTACTACGTAATCTTCTTTTAGGAAAATGAAAATAATTCGCTTCTTCTAGAGGGAATCAAACACACAACTATCGCGTTTACAGTCAGTCATTGTGCCGTCACGAAAACATCATTAATATTATTGGAAAATATTTTTAATTTAATGGAAAAAACAAAAATATAGAATTTACAAAGAAAATATTAAATTTAATATTCAATAGTATATAAGGCTAGAAATCTCATTTGTTGTTGAAATTGCTTCACAGAATATTATAAAAGGGATCGAGGCATAAATTGAGGGCGTAATATTAATAAGTACAAAGCTTTCTATTTAATTATATTATTATAATAATTTCGTAGTCTGATATTATAATATTAATTGAGACCAGTCGTGTTGTAGGGGTATAAGCGTGCATTTGTAGTTACGACTGATTATGGGTTTGAATCCGACTTGAGCAAATGAAATATTTAATATTTTCATTTCTTCGCTCGCTTGCATAGCTGTCCTAAACACCGATAGGCTGGGTAGTGTTTCCCAAAGACAACAGAACTTTTAAATATACCACTATTATTGTTGTTGTTCTTTAATTATGGCGAATTAATTTAAATGTTTTACTTTTTTTATATATGTATTTCACAGTACACTATAATATATGAGATGTAGCAAAAAGCATACAAATAATATAAATAAAACAATCATAATACGAATCTATATTTATGGTACGTGAAAAAAATATAAGATATTAGAGACTGAAAGTAAAGAAAGATATCCGATATCAAAGATAAAACGATGTAAATTATATATCGTATTATATATTGTAGACAGAGTATATAGCAGACAGAGTGAATCTAGTATTACGACACTTTAACCTACATTTTTCGCATGAATTCGAGACATTTGAACGGAACGCTTTGAACGGCGGAACTCTGCATATCCTCGTGTCAAATAAACGTAAATCACGACCTTTTGCGAATGTTCTCTTTTTCAACTGCAATTTTCAAAATATTTTGCGGATTGAGTAGTGGAACTCAACGCCGCGCCTTATCTTGGTACCAAAGAGACTATATGAAAATATCTCATTCCAGTACAAATATATCCGGAAACATATTTATGTTGTACTTTGAAGGTTCAAAACACAATTTTCGCGAAATACTAACCAGGAAATCGAAGAGGAAAGGGAAATATAATTGACAATTAACTTGTAAGCGTTCAGAGTTTATTGACGTTATGAATAAACCTATAATATATATATTTTTTTTTAACTTCACATTGTAACACGCATAATAGCAGGCTAGGCAAAGGAAATCTAATGTTAAGACACTCCGTTCCCCAACTTCCACCAAATTTCTGACGTTTTGTGTGGAAAACGAAAGTTAACGCCAAGCAAGTAAGAAAATGGAAGAAATCATTTTCTTGAATTTAAATAGTACCTACAATATAACTATAAATCGAATGTGCGAAGTACCGCTGTGCCATAATGACGACGCTTCAATTCCATCCATTCCTTGTTAAATGGCGCAATAGGCATAAACAATATGACGTATTTTTTATTCCAATTTAACTTACCATCAAAACACGCATATTTAACGTAGACTACACCAGGAGACCAGCTCCTGGAAGGAGGATAGTCCTCCGCTAGTACGAAGCTACAATGGTTCACCCCCGCACATCTGGAAAAATAGAATATTATTGTTATTTTTATTGTTCATAATATCCATAAAAATTTCTTTGTAGACCCAAATTAGAATAAATATGGCTCATTTGAGTGAACTGTCTCCTGCATTCTAATATTATCTTATAATACAATTGACTAAATGTCTAAGTTGCTTAAAGAAAAAAAATACTTTATTCTTATTTCTTCGCCTAATTCTAATTAAAAATCTCATTAACATCAAACACTTTGGACCTTGTTTTAAACGTTTCATTAACGTTTTTATTAATTAAAAACTGTATCCGCTGTAATTAATATTTCAATTGAATCCCAGAGTCGTTGATTAGATCTCATGTTAATTTACTGTTCAATTAACTTAAAGATTAATAATTATATTATATTATATTAATAAATAACCATAAGTTGTACAAACCATTGTAAAAATAAACGATATATATTTTGTACGTATGCAATATATATAAAATTATAAAAAAACATATTTTTTTAATGTGTCAACAGTAGATGTAAATTATTAAGCCCGTTTATTAGGCCCGTATTTACAAACCGCTCTCTACTCTGAGATCGATCTAGAGATGCCGTTTTCATCCATTAATTATAATCTATGAATGAAAACGGCATCTCAAGGTCCCGCTTAAGATATATACGGGTCCTAGTCTGGTGGTGGTTACCAGGGCCCGTATATATTTTGCGTACCTTCTTGCGACGTAGTTAGAAAATATTAAAGTTCAAAGCACGTGTTTTAAAGTCGTTCGTACGATGACATTTGCTGATAAGCTTTTGTTTACATTTTCACATGACGTATAGGTTGTCAGTTAATCTTTATAATGTTTTTTTTAGCTTCACGCTGTCTCTCTAATGTAGCAGAGGTAGGCAGAGCGAGCCTAGTGATAAGACACTCCGCTCCCCGCTTTCCCCAATTCTCGAGATATTTAGTGGCAGAATTAAACGCCGCGATGTACCTCGTCACCAAAGTGAAGACAATGAAAATGTTAAGTCATTTTCTCGAGTAGGAATCGAAACCAAAACCTGTCGCAGGCCTCACACACTAGTGTGCTATTATGTAAAAAAATTACAACTTTAAAATTTTGATATTTCATGTTTACGTTCCTAATATTACCTTCCAAGTCAATGGTAGCTTTAAGTTTCAACCTTTCTATTAAATCGGTAAGTGAGAATATAAAAATTTTTTGCTCACTTCTATAAGTACATAAAGAAAGATAAACCAAAATATTATAAAATGAAATGTAACATATTCCTGGTGAAATACAAACAAAAAACCACCTGTATTTTCGACCGCAATAGAGCAAAACTACATACCTACATACCCCAAAAGCTGCATACGAATTACACGAGATACCATCGCGTAATTTTCTGCACTCGGTAAATAACTGTAAGGGCGTATGCATATTTAAGTAAGATCAAAGCATAATAAATGTATGCACAAGAGTGTGATTGCGACGATTGTGGGTTTGATTCTCATTCGGGGGAAATAATTATTTAAATAGTTTAATTTCTTCCGTCTGGCACCAAGGCAAAAGCTCGGCTTTAAGTTACGCATCTCACCGCGCAGTACCTCAAAAAATTTGGCAATAAGTGGGAAACGCAGCGTCTTAACACCAGGTTTGCTCTGACCGGGATCTGCCATATACGGGATTCAGAGTTAAAATCAAAAAGAGAGAAAAAATAAGTCATTAACAAGGTGTAGGTTGGATTCTCATTCGGAAAAATGATATATTTTCATTTTTCTGTTCGAATGGAAGAAAACGTGGTCGGTTATAATGATACTTATCGGTTATATAAGAAATAAATCACAGCTTTAAGTATTTAAATCACAAATTAATAAACTTTTATAAACTATTTAACGAACTATATTTGTTTTTTATACGTGTAATGACCTTGTTCTATTAAAATTATGCGGAAATTACTATGTCGAATGTTCAAAAGTGATTAATGAACTTATCATCGGGTTTTAAAACAAAGTTCTTATCCGAGAGCTTTTATGTAATAACGTAGTAAGCTTTCTCATAATATTATCTTGATGATGAAAACACACGTAAAATTTTGTTAGTTTTATTAATAATCTACTATCTGACTTTTCTATTAACAGGTATAGAATAGTGAATTACTTCGATCACCAATTTGTAGAATTTTTTTGTAATCAGAATGAGGGAATTTAAAAAACAAGTGTTTTTACTACTACTGGATTTTTGAATGGGGATCAACTCACGACTGTTGAGTATTCTATAGTAGCATGCGGCAGACGTTAGAACCATGAATTTAGTTATACAGATATATATTTATATTAAGCTCTTATTAAAACATAAAATTGCTATATATTCGTATATAAGGCGTATGTATGCAAGGTAATTTTACTAAATATAGCAATAAAACTACAAAAACAAACAATACCGATAACATCAACCCCTATTTCATTTAAGTGGATGATTCCCAAGGGCTGGTGGTTCACACCTGGCTAACTCAATTACTCAGCCTATTAACAGTGAAGTTCTATGTAATATTTCAAGTGATTTGTATTTTTACCCCAAAATTGTAGATTTTTTTTCTAGAAATACTTACCTATTTATGATTTCATAACCTTTGAAAGAAAATATGATCAAATGATTCCTTAATGTTTTCTTCATATTACAGAAAATACAAATAATAAATCACTTATTTAATAACAATAAAATATAAATAAAAAAGGTAAAAAAATAGAACATCTCCTTTTTTACTATATGGAAGATGTGGATATTCTATGCAAAAATCTTATTCCAATAAATTTTATAATAACAGTCCGTGAAATTATTTCAATATACGGCTTTGTCAACGCAAAGCGAGACTGAAAGAAAACAAAAAAGAACCTGTTCATCTTTTACGGAAAATAGAATGAAATGAAATTAGGATGTCTTTACCTACCCTGTTTAATACGAGGTAATGCATGAGAAAAATATATCTAATTAGGTAAAAAGAAAAATAACTAGTAGAGTTCTATAATTATATTAATATATGATCAAACTTAAATCTGAATCAAATTTTGAAGCACCTGACGCACTAATTTTAAACAGGCACTGCAAAGCTTATTTTACAATGGTGTACATATTATTTGCAGAATATGAAAAGTATAATTATGTTTTTGTCAAAAAAGCTTAAAATTTGAGATAATTACTTAATATTAATAATATTATTCATATATGCTTAGCAAAAAA
The DNA here is from genome assembly GCA_013403645.1 of Heliconius nattereri. NCBI lineage: Eukaryota > Metazoa > Arthropoda > Insecta > Lepidoptera > Nymphalidae > Heliconius > Heliconius nattereri. The sequence continues at coordinate 2,423,879 of JAAIXI010000230.1, forward strand.
TATTACAAAATAATCGTTCGAGTAACGATTGTACGAGTATTTAATGTGGTTTATAAATACGGGCTTATTAACACACGTTTAATTTTTATTTTTTAAAACTTATACAAAAATATATCCAGAGAGTAAGTTGAAATTTCAATTTAATATTTATTTATGGCTTTTTAGCCATCCCTTAGCCCGCTTTTAAGTTCACAAGCGCGTTAAATAGAGAAAAACGAAAGAGATTGATTGTTTCAGCTAAGATAACCCGCAATACGAATCATCAATCAAGAAGTCCAGTTTTAGTGACTGAACAAACTAATAAGACAAAAGATTTTCAAGAAAATGTATAAAAACAAAATGAAATCATTTGCAAACATTGAATTTAATGAATCTTTACTAAGTATACATACACTCTTAAAACTAAGGTGATAAATTATAAATATCCACTATTCGATATTGTTTGGTTAAAAAACGCTTTTTGAAAAGCCCACGGCCCAACGCAATCAATTGACTATTACCAATATATTATTTATTATATTAATCATTTTGAAACGATTAACAATGTCATGGCCTACAAATATAATATAATCCATACTTATATTATAAATTCGAAAGTAGTTCTATCTGTCTGTCTGTCTTTTACGCAATCAGGGCCAAACCGCTAATTTAATTGTTATAAAATATTCATATAGAGATACTTGAGGGTCTCGGGATGAACATAGGATAATTTTTCTTCTCATATTTGTAATATTTTCGATATATGCCAATATATTTAAATACTTATTAATTTGACATGCAATTTTTTTCGCCATGTTAATAACAACCGTCGTTGCTAGGCAACGATTTGCAAAGTTTGTTGTTAGTCAACGTCCCCCAAAATGAGCTTGCTTAACGCGTCTCTCTATTGAAAACTGAAAATAATTTCACAAATATATTTAATGAATATTTATATATAAAATTAATATTTATTCATATAGTTCAAGCGGACGTAGCCGCGTTCGGGTCCACTAGTAAATAATAACAAATAAGAGTATACATTGTATAAGCAACTTTACGCGTATTTCATGTAATCAGGCTCACGCGCGATAAGCGGAACATATTGCGAAGTGGGTACTTCCGGAAGTTCGTTACTGCGTCACGTGGCGTCGCAACCGGAAGTGACATCCCGTTTGCTTTTTAAAAAATGGAAGGGCCATGACACTGTGTATACGCACTTTGTGCTTTTTATAATAATTTATAGATACTTATACTTGTTAGATTTCATAGTAATTTAATTTAAGTTTATTTATATATTTATAATATCTTTCAACCGAATATACTAACTACGATAGAAAAAAATACAATAAAGCAAGAACTGTATTCGGTCACCACTCATCATTGATATTAACTAGCATTGGTCTTACTGACATTACGTTTGTCAAATTAAACTAAATATGACGAAATACAAAAGAAAAAAGTATATCTAAGAAACGACGAGCGACAAATCTTTTCCTTTGACAACTTCAAAAGTGAGTCAGTTCTAAAAATACATTTCCACCATCATTAGATGTCAACATTTAGGTTAAGAGTCATCTACGATACTCTAGAAATACTCGTATTGTGGTCTGAAATTTCACGATCACAATTGAAATTTTTCATTTCAATGTTAATTAGTCTCTGTAGTCTTTTATTCGTTGTTTTTTGTACTATTGTTGTTATTATAGTTCGTTTGGTTTGGTCGTAGTTTTTTTTATTTATTTGGAATATTTTGGATAATCAACCTGTTATTTTAATTAGTGATAAAAATTCGATGTTTCCAGGTTATAATTCAATTTATAATTATACTAAATATATACATATATTCTAATATATAGATACTCGTATGTTTAAATATAGGCTTCGTATCTAAGCGGGTGTGAAACTATTTCACCGACGCCGCGTTCTACAAGAACTATTCATCGACGCTATTTCGATATTTTGATAAAATTTTTGCACATGCTTTAATGAAACTAAATAAGAGTCTGATATTTAACAATTTACTACGGATATAGTAAAACCACAAATAACTTCTCTAAAACTTGCGACTGTAAACGCGACGGTTGTAGATTCGATTCCCACTCGAGGGAATGAAAAATTTAATATTTTCACTCTGGTAATGGGGCAAAGGACTCAGCAAATAATGTCTCGAGAATCCCTCGACAAAAAAAACTACTACAAACCCTAGTAGGTCGAAAGATAAAATACATTTTAAGACATAAATGAATACAATCAACTTCATAAAATTATAATGTTTTATAATACTATAGGTACAATACACAAAAATAACGTGACAGTGCTCCAAAACCCCAGATATTCAGAGTGCTTGCAATAAAACTGTATAACCTTATTTAACGTAACTACAGTACTTTTAGAGCTTTATTATTTTGTTTCTTTTATAGCAATTTCTGAGTAAAAATCGTTTGCTGAAAAAAATATACGAGCATACCAGCTTAGTTACGTGCTGATTTTATAAACTAAATGTGTATAGTACTACTTTTAACTCGGATCTAGATATTTTTTTTTATTTAATAATTAATAAATTTGATGTAATAAAAATATTAAGAATCTCATCTTTAATTTTACTACATACATTTTATACTATAATAATATAGTTGAAATAAGTAAAAAAAAATTGAGAACTTAATAAACGATGTCAATATCCAAAAAGCAAACTGCGCATTACCGCCACGTGGTCCTCCACAATGCAGCGACCCCCCTGCCCTAAATACAGTTCCCACAGCGAAGACAGTATTATTTATTACGCAATCTAATGTTTTTTTTTCTCTATATCTCTATCGTATTTGGTTCATATAATAATAGCATTGACAAGAAAATCTGAATATACCGAGGCCCACGTGTTGCAATGGGAGAAATGATTATTTTTTAGCTGTACCCTGTCCCCGCTATATAGTAACAGTAGGCAAAACGATCCTAGTGTTAACTGTTAAGACACTCCGTTCCCCACTTTCAGTCGAATTTTCAATTCAATACGTATTGAGTGGTGGAACTGAACGCCTCGCTTTCGCCTTTTTGCCACCAGAGAGAAGAAAATAAAATATTAATAAATAATAATCCATTCCCCCGAGTAGCGAACCCACAGCCGCTAAATTACCGTCACGCCGCTGTGCCAAGACGGCGTCAATGCAAAATAATTATGCATAAAAACAACTTTTTGTAGACATCTACTATAAAGAAGAGATATTTATAACATTTAATAGCCACTCATAAATATTGCTGAAGCCGCTGAGATGACTCCAAGTGGAGCATACTGCAGACATAAATTTGAGAAAGTTGCAACTTACAAATGATATATGTTCGTCATTTCAGTTTATCTTGTTTCGTTATAGAACCTGCAAGATAAGTCCACGTGGTAAACATGTATTAAAAATATTTTCAGCTTACAGAAAATTTTGCGATAAGAAGTTTCGGTTATTATATGTTATTTATTTTAGAAATAAACTTTTAATGAATAATAATAACATTATTAATGAATAATAATTAAATTATTTCTATCATTATCAGTATCATTAAAACAGTGAAAATGTCACGTTTGTTGTATGGGTCCCCCCTTAAATATTTCTTTTATCTTGTGTTTTTAATATTCACTGTAATAGCGGCAACAGAAATACTTCATTTGTAAAAATTCAAAAATCTAACTACCACGGTTCATGAGATATACTCTGGTAACAGACGTACAGACGGATAGACGGACGGAAATGGAACAGAACGGATGGGTACAGGAATCTATAAAATTAAAATAAAGTACCTACCTATGTAGGCGACGTGACGCAAAAACAGCGTCTAACTACGTACTCGATGGGTTCGATCCCAGCCGAGGTAAGAATTATTTTCACTTCCCAGCAATAAGAAGCCAACGCAATAATGAATTCCACAACTCAATGTCGATGTCTTGAATTCAAATGAAAAGTAAAGAACGGAGTGAAAGAAAAAGATGAATAATAACTTGGATCTGCGTACTCTCCTAACCTTAATAACGTGCAAAGCTTTAGAAAAACAATAAAAATCCACAAATGGGAATCGAACCTATGCATAGTAAATATATTGTACTTCTCGATTGCGCCAAGACAAAATATTGTATAAGAACAAAAGTAATTATGAGCTTTCCTGAAAGCTATGCACAACTTGCTAGTTCCTTACTTTTGTTATCAGACACTATAGTCGGAGAATCATTCTTTTGTGCCTGTCTTGTATATTGTTTAGTTCTATCTTTTATACTTTAGATTTTCTGTGAATAAGTTAAGTCTGAGGCCTGTCTTGGCTCCGGGGCATGAATGTGTGACTTACAGTCACACATGCGAAAGGTCGTAGGTTCAATTCCCATTCCATTTAATATTTTCGTTTGTTATGGTAACGTATCTAAGCGCGCATAAGAACTTTATTAATCATTATTTTCGAAAACAATAGAAATGTTGAACACTAGAAATCTATAGAAAATATAAGCTATAATTTAAACTATTATAAATTAAAATGAATATTATAAATTAAAAAAAATACAGAGGCGTATAGTAAATTGCAATACATTGAAGTTTAAATTGCCGTATGATTGCTATTCAATATGTAAATAAATGAGTCTATCTCAATCTTTTTTTCAAATATGTTGTCTATTTAGAAAACTATTACATATTTATAGTAGAAACAGAAAAATTTAGTACTCCATTCTCCACCCGATTAAAATTAAGACTTAAGATAGATCATAAGAATATGAGCATTGGTTAACCAAATTGGGGGACGGTGTAGAACCCACAGCGACCCTCCAAACACTTCCCAACGCCATAAAAGTTAGTATTCAAACTAAGTATAGCGATTTTCTAGCTCAAGTTGTAGAGAAATCGATCAACATTATTTTAAATGGAATGCTGAAAATAATTGATTGGGGCTTAATTAATGAAATAAGATCCTAATTCGGAAGTACGTAAACTTAACTATTCTTTATTAACTTGTCTGTCAATAGGATATTATAGAGCTTACGACATGTTAAAACAAGATTAATGATCTATTAATGATAAAATACTCAATGGCTAAAAAAACATAGTCGGTATTTCATTTAAAATTGTATATTTGACTCCTCTTTTTTTCGACAGAGAGAAAATCTAGCATCAATACACTCCATCCTCGCTCTAATTTAGGACATGGCGTGTAGACCGGCGGAACTTAACGCCGCGCCGTGTATTAGTAGAACGAGAAACTATGCCATTACGATTACTATTTATAATTTCGTCTAATAATTCTCCGATACAAGAAATAATGTCCGTTGGAAACCAATTTTCAATTTCACAAGCTCATTTTCAAACAATGTCCCAAATATAAGTACAACGGTCATAAACTATAACATAAAATCGTAAACTACCTAACAAGTTGATAAGAAAACAAATATATTAGAAGGAAATTGCTTTCGCCATTGTTCCTGCCATTACTTAGAGTTGTTAATTAGTTCAATACATTCACGTTAAAGTTCTAAAGCGTAACTATCTGTGCAGTGCACTGGTAAATTTCAAATATATATTTAAATATATGTATTTTATCGGTAAATACGTGGGTGCCTCTTCTCTTTATGTAATATCGACTTATTGATTTTGTAATCGTTTCAAGTGTATAAGAACTACTCAGTTCTAAATTACTCTCAACTGTATGTTCTTCGCAGGATAATAAATTTATCTAATTATTTATCAAAATAAATGTAGGTAGGTATTAGTTATTATTACATCTTGATAAGGGGAGCTATATCTGAGGAATATTCTAAAAGATTGTTTTCTTTTTCGCTTTAGAACTGGTCGCGCAATATTTCTAAAAAGGGTGGGTTGTAAAACTCAGGTGTTTATCACTGAGTTCATTTTGCAACTTCACGCTTTTTCCCGCACAGCATTGTAGGAAGAGAGAACCTAGTATTAAGACACTGTTCCCCGCCTAAATTGGAGCCATTGTGTTGATTGGCGGTACTCAACGCCATCTTCCAGAGAAGGAAAATAAAAATCATTAATTCACCTCCAAGAAATTATTAGGAGTCCAACCCACAAACAGCGTCCCAATTATCATTTAGCTTACCTATATAACTTTATGTTTCTCTTTAAAGAATTTAGTTCTAAAAATAGTTACGACTTCATATTAAGAGAGATTTCTAATTACACACTAATTCGATATTTGTCACCCTTTTGTTTGTGGAGTGACTGTAATATATGGTGACAGCACAAAAGTTATTAGGCGTGAATAGAACAAAGGCAGCAATTTCGACTTTAAATATTTATTGCTTATTTATCATAGCAGCGCTAGTTTAATAGAAAAATGTTTGAAATTTAAATATTTCAATGTATAATTCATCGGAGGTCATAGAGACATACTCAAAGAGCATCTTACTGTAAATAACTGTGTGGATTCGATTCCCACTTGCTATCAACATAAAGCAATACCTATTGATTTTCACCACTCCCACCACACAAAAATTTTCTAGTATGAGAAACTGTAGTAGATGTTTGTTTTAGTTTGGTTGACATAAGAGCAAAGTTTCATAATTGAATTGTACAATATCTGAATATATGTCGAGAAACGGGTACAATATGTCAATAGGTCCTCTCTATCCATCGAAATTGACGAAGGAGAAATAATAAAACATTTTTCCTCTAATAATCTATACTATGTTGCCAGAATTTAGTAAGAAAACTTATAAAAATAGCTAGTAGTAGTTATATTATTAATACAGGATATTTTATTGCAATATAATTTTCCAATTTAAATCAAATAGTATTTTTATTCTTCTTCTTCTTAATGTGCCTGCCCAACTAGTGAAGATTGGCAGTCAACTCCGCATACTTAGTCCTGTCCCTACCCAAATGAACTATATAGTATTATATATAGTATTTTTATTACATTTATATCTATAATTCAGAAAATTTGAAAAATAAAAAACCTCTTTTACTTTATGTAAATTGCTTCTTCATTGACATAATTTGTCTATTACTTTGGAAGCTTTGTACCAAATTCTCGAAGTTCGTCAATTAACAAACTTTGTTCCTCGCTGGTTTTATAAAACATGAGTAAAATTAAAGATTCGAAAGTTACAAAATGATACTGTACTGAATCTTTTTGGCACTATTAAGAAATATATTTATTTTATTAAAAACCAAATCCACTATCCATTCCCAACTTTTCGCCAAATTCTAGAAACATTAAGTGTTCTGTGCCAGAAATCAACGCCGCACTTTGCCTCGACTCTAAAGCGAAAAAATGAAAATATTTAAAAATTAATTTGATTTTAGATCGAATGGGAATTGAACCCACACCCTTTCATATTTACAGTCGCACACTTGTGCCACTGGACCACAACTGGTCTCGTTTAAAGTAGTTGCATTCATCAAACATCAAAGCGCCGACAAATGGTAGTCAATCGTAATATAATTTGTCTATTTCATTTCATACGTTTGTAATGGGATGGAACCACTAAGCAGATGAGAGTATAAAGCTATTAGGTTTCAATCAAATAGACGTACTCAACTAACTGGTCGTTTATTATGAAATATTTTTTAAATTTTTCATATTAATTTTTCAGTTAGATTTAATAGATTTTTTCCTTTTTTTATCTTCACGCGCATAGCAGGGCAGGCATAGGGAAACTAGTGTGTAGATATTCCGTTCCCAATAACACACTTCGATCGCCGACTTTCTACCGAATTCCGAAGGCAGTTCGTGTAAAGTGGCAGTAGGTACTCAACGCTGCGAGTAGGAATCGAACCGTCGCGTTTACAATAACACGCTTGTGTCCCTACTCTACGACTGGCCTCAAATATCTATAATTTTAATAGTAAGCTTAAATATAATCATGTAAGAAATAACTTTGCTATCATTTTAAGTAGAATATTTTTTTTAATTCAACAACGCCGTCGCTATTGTCGGTAGCAACTGTGCTATGATAGCTGCTATAACAATATTTCTTTCTTAACGATAGCTTTTATAATGAAAGTCTTTCTTTTTTAATTAAGACACTATAATGCTAAATTCTCTCTATTCTTGTCACGGTCCAGCGACTGCCTGTAAACGCAACACTCAGGATAATTCATTATTTTCATTTCATCGTTCTGGTACTAGAACAAAGAGCGGCTTTGAAATACAACATTCAAAAAACAATGTCTGGGCAATTGCACGCAATGTGACATTACGCTTTCTTGCCTTCGCCTACACTAATATGTGGAATACAATAAGAACTAAACAAATTAAAATTTTCTTAATGAAAAATAACTTTTTTCATATAAAAGATTTTCATCACTATTTTTTTCGTATAAAAATATGTATTTTGATCATGTTGATGAATTTACAGGGAGAAATCCATGAAAGAAAATTATTTAAGCTTAAAAAAGCTACGCTACAAAGCTTTTTTTGGACAAATTTTACTCGTATTGTATATTTTTTTATAACATTTATAATGTCACGCTCACGAACCTAACGAGAAAGAATTGCTTACAACAATTTAATCGACTTTTGTCACGTCGTCTGTGTTTTTAAATGCTTTTTGTCTGGTCACGTGTCAATCAACGTTTTTGGTCACAAATAAAAGTAAGATTTGTTCTTGCCATTGTATAATGCGGAAGACGAAGACGAAGCTTTAAGCTCAGAAAAAGCGTCAAAAAAACAATCGCATTTTTTCATTACACCGTTCGTGTTTGTTGTGTTGTTTTGTTTTTATTTTATAACTGTTGATTATTTTTTTCTATTGCTATGTATTTCATCATCACATTCATCTTGCTTTTTTTCTTCAGAAGTAGTAAGAATTTAAATGTATTTTAATTTCCTTTGAATTTCCTGAAAAATACAGAAGATACTTGTTTGTGTTTATATAGAAAAATAAAAGCTTTTAATGATTGTAATATCAGCGACACGCTGTATTTCGCATATAGTAGGTAAAGGATCTAGTCGAAGACACACCGTTCCTGATGGCGGAACTCGATTAGTAAAAAAAATGTTTAATTCCCTTGAGCGGGAATCAAAACTACAGTATTCATTGTCAGGCGACTGCGCCATGACGGTAAAATTAAGTCTTAAAAAAACACCCTAACGTTAATTATTAAACCTGTGATACATACAAAAAGCGTACACCACTAACGATCCAGATATAATTTTTAATTAAATTTTAGCAAAAGCCAAGTCAAAATTCTATGGAAACAGGTAAAACTACTTTTTATGCTCCCAAAGTAGGTAGTGTTTATTTTGTCCTAGTCATTTTATAAATGAGCCGAATATGTTACGTTAATTAATGGTATTGCCATTAATTAAGATCTAATCAAGACTGGTTTTAGTTTTGCACTAGTGAGCAAAACTGCTTTTTATAGAAATTGCAGTCTATTCTCGTCGTTACAAACATAATAGTGTTTTCGTTTTCTTGTAAATATGCATAAAGAAGGCTTAATTAATGCATTGTTTTGGGTTCCGCAGCCCAACAAATCTTTTTAAAGCTTTCTTTTAAAAAAAAGACTAAAAAGTAAATAAAAAATCTAGATCACTAGTTAATAATATATTCTACCAAAATCACTTTCACTTTGCTAGAAATATACTCATATTGAACTTCAATGAAAGAAATAACGAAGTCTTCCGGCGGAGATCTTGATAAAAGCTACATTCCATTAGATTTAGAACTGTTCATTGAACATTCATCTGCCAATAAGATAAATAGGACACGGATCATTTAGACAGAGGATATTTAACTTCAGTCGCAGTATTATAATTGATGAATTATCTTAAACGAAACTAGGAAAGCTAAATATTATTTATGTTAATGTTTTTATTCATAAATGAAATTTATATATTTTAAAAGTAGACAAAAAATTAATAGATGTTCATTATATCAATAGAGCTCTTGAAAGAATTCTTGATTTCAAATGTGTAGAAATAAGAAGAGGAAAAAGTTGAAGTAAAAGCTATGTAAAACTAGTGCACATACTATAGTAGTACTTCACAAAGACGCGTCGTATATTAAAGGACAAAGCGACCGTATCCAATATCGGTGTAGGGATAGCATAAAAATGCATAAAAATGTATATTTATTTGAAAATATTATAAAATAACGTCTATGTATATGTTGTTAATTCCAATTTTTGTTGTTAATGCATATTTTCACTGAACAAGCAATGCCTCAAGAATTCGACGGAAAGTGGACCACAGAAGTGTCTTAATAGAGAACGGAATGTCTTAACACTAGCTTCTCACGTTCCCTCTTCCTACCTTTCTATGTGTGGGATGAAAAAATCTAAGCATGGAGTTCTCTCTATCGAACTACTGAATGTGGAAGTACATTTTGCAATCAGTACATTTGTATTGAAGAGGATTCAATATCAGTAGTCAGTACGCCCGAGGACGATCACTTGTTTGATATTAAATCAAGAGTAATATGTCATTTCTGTTGAATGACAATACAATATACAATAATTATTAGAATTATTAAAAGAATTATATTAGCTTAAGGTAAAGAAGTCGTAAGATAATAATTGTAGGGTTCTGTATTTAAGTGACTTCTGTCATGCAAGCATTGGTGGCGGATAGATGTATGAACTTTTAAATAAAAAAAAATGCATAGTAATATAATTATGGCTATATATAGTTGAAATAATATTTTTGTAAATCAAGAACTAAATCTTTTTTAGACATGAACCGATTTAACGCCAAATAAAGTGTACATTTTTAATAAAATTAAATTCTGATTGAGTTCTTAATTATCGTTTCTGAGTGTGTGAATAAGGTGATGTAACATTTATATATTACAGTCACCAGTATAAAGTATGCAGAAATTCAATAAGTCCTCATTCGACCGCAAACCTCGATATGTCACTGGTGTAAAAAGTAGAAGTGCTGTATTCAATCTCAAATTAATTTCCAGGTCAAGCAAAGCTTACTCAATGTATTTAGTTCCTAATGTATTATTGATTATGCAGTTTACTTGTGAATTATACTTTGTTGATACTGTTAATTTAGTGTTTTCGCAATAATTTTATATTTAAATACAAAAAATTCTTTACTTAAATAGACTTTTGCAAGTATTTTTGAATCGTCATTTGAACATAAAGGAACTATGGCTCGGAAGGCAGCTCTATTGAGAAGTATGTAGAAGTAAGTATGTATATATGAAATTAATTATTTTCATTTGCTCGCTCTGTGTATAACGGAAGTGTCGTAATAGGAGTGTCTTATAACTAGCTTCCCAGGTTCTCTCTGCCTATCTGCTATGTGCGGGAAGTTGTGAAAAAAAATCCCGCTCGTTTATCATCTTGAAAGTCATTTAAGGGGACCTTCGTAAACATTTTCCCCGAAGTTACAAAGGTAAAATAACAAACCAATATAAAATAAGATAAAATGGCACTCTGCCAAACGTTTTAATATAAAACAAGCCGCAGTCGTAAAAACACAATCTTTTGATTTATTTACTTACCAAAACTATTGATCGTAAAAATGGACTTGTGACGATTTGCAGATCAGTAAATATAGAATATTTAGAAGAACTCGAGCGTCATCAAAAACGAATCAATAAATGAATACATTACGAAAACATATTATGAGAGGAAAAGCTTCTTGTTATCCCGCTTATAGCAGAGTACACAGGGAACCTAGTGTTGACACACTCCATACCTCTCTACTATCTTCTACACAATTTTTGAAACTTAGGGAATATCTTATCAGACGGACGGAACGGAAATCGGTTGTGGGTTAAATACCCACTAGAGGAATTAAATATTTATTTAAATTTATATTACCATTTCTTCTCTAGTTTCGAGGCAAAAAAGCACTCACAAGGCACAAGGGGAACAAAGTGTAACAAAGGTTCCCTCTACCTACCCTGCTCTGTGCAAGATACAGCGTGAACCTGATATTTTATTTTTACAATAAATATACATATATTTAAATATCGTAAATATAATGTTGAAATGCAGATGTATTATCGTAATATGTGGGGAAATGGCCATAAATGTATTAATTGCCATTTTGAGTTAATGAAAATGAACACTGAATGAGATTTTCACGTATTGAAAATTCCAATTTCCAGGTCAAAGCTTTATCATAACACGTTTCAATTTTTTTTTCAAAGTAAATTGGAAATCAAAAATAATTTTTGATAATTTTTTTAGTAATATCTATAAAAGCTTTTCTCTTTAAAGCATACAAATCCAAAAACTTTAGTAAAAGTACTCTTAAAAAACAATCAAACATCAAACAATTCATCAATGTTTACTGGAAAAGAAAAAAAAACAATTGCCAGTAGGAAAAAAACAGAAACTGTAACATATCCTTTGTTTACCAACTTGTTTGTACAGCGCTGTCATGCGATACGAAGCGAAAATAAACTTTGACTCTTCGATATATTTTACAACTAGCTATAGAATGTGTTGTTTTTATTTGAACCAATAGGTTCAGGTTGGCAATAGCCAAAGTTCTTTTTTTATGATTTTTTCATGATAGAAAACACGTCTGCCACACGCCTGAAGAGTCTTGGGCGAATTCCTCTACCAGTTGGATTCCTAACTCTAAAAGGAGAATTGGCAGACCAAGACGGAGATGGCGAGACGAGCCGGACCATTATAAGCCTGACTGGTGCTCAATACCACGAAATAGACCAGAGTGGAAGAAATGGAGAGAAGCCTTTGCCCAACAATGGGAACTGTCCCTGTACTGAGACTACGGTAAAAACAATGATAGAATACTTATGTATTTTGTATATATTGGGGCAGTAATGAAGCAGGGACACAAGCGTGCGAATGTGAACCTGAGGGTAGTGAGTTCGAATATCGCTCACGTAGCAGAGTAGGCAGAGGTAACCTGGGGGGTGTTAAGACGGTCTGTTTATCAATAGATTTATCCAAGACGCTTCCGTTACCCATTTTTCGCCAAATTCTTAATACATTGCGTGGTAAACAAAACTCAATGCTGCCATTAGTCTCGTTACCAAATCGAAGAAATAATAATATTAAACATTTCATATCTCCCAAGTTAGATTCGAACCTGCTGCATTTACAACTGCACGCTTGTTTTCTCTGCGCCACGACTAGCCGCATACATATTATACGTGCTGTTAATTCTGTAATACTTATTACTTCTACAAACAACTCCTGCGGCGGTGGCAATGCTCTGGTTTCAAATGTGATTGTTACTTAGAAGCCTTAGAAGAGATGATCGATATCATGTTGTAGCTATTTTACGATTTTCGCGGTTAACGTTTTCATTTTCTAGAAATGAAGATTTTTTAAAGAATTTTCCTATAAATTCATCATTTTGACATTTGTTCCATGTGAAAATAAATTCACTCAACAAATTGAAAACGTACCCAAAGTAACGTAAAACAACTTTTTTTCAGCTTCAAGCAGTGTGTCCCGCAAGCTGTAAACAAGAAGATCGTGGACGCCCAATTCCTTCAGAAGTAGGCAGACCTTGGGGGACGGAAGTGTTTTAATGGGAACCAAGAGTCTTAACACTAGGTTCCCACGCATCTCTCTGCCTACCCTGCTATGTGCGGGATAGAGCGAGAAGACGAAAAAATATATAATTCAGGACTGCTACATGTTCGTAGCGGCAAAAGATAGACTACGAATTTTTATGTACGAGTAAGTAAATAAAAAAAATCACTTGTTTCTTTGTGTTATTTGCGAATTACGGTCACTAAGCGCAGTTCAGTAAATAGAAATAGAACTAGTTCACAATTATTCACTTAGCAGAGGTGAGTACGGAGGGCTTCGAGTACTGCACCTATTGGGGTCATTACAATTACTTCTGTTATAGAACTATTGCTTATTAACTGGGGTGAATAGATAATCCTCAGAATGAAATTTAAAAAAAATATGGACCTATATTTTTCCTTCGGGTATCTCCAAGAATATGAGGTGTATTCAAAATGGTAAAATTGGAAATATTCACTTTACTTTTTTTACTTCTTCAGGATGCAATGTCTCGAAAGTTAGGAGGAAAGTGGGCAAGGAGTGTAACAATAGACTCTCTCGGCCTATTCTGCCATATGGGAAAAAGAGAGAAATTACAAAATATTTTTAGGATCACCTAGAGAAATAAGTACCAGGAAAAAACTACTGACTTGTAATAGACAGCTACAACCATCAATCTGAACTCACTGAACGAATCGAGTTGATACCAAATATCTTCTATGATTTGGGTAAATATTCATAAAACATTTCTCGGGATTTTATCCATATAAGAATATCATTTACATAAAAAAACGAATAAAAACGAAAGTGGAGTAAGTGAAAACGAACTGGGTATACGTCACTACTATTTTACGGAAAGTAAACTGAAACTACTTTAAAAACATTCCATTTTCTACTTTCCGTTCAATTCTAGAGAGTTTGCGTATTGAATGGTAGAACTCTTTGCCAGGTTCGTCATTTCCAAGTTGAAAAATGCAAATACAATGCTCCCCTAATTGGTGATTGAACCCGCACCCATTGGCATATTTTATATTATAGATACATTAAAATAAAATATAGATTAAGAAGAAATAAATTCTATAAATCCACATTCATGTTTCAATTCTCGCATAAACATCCTTTAGTGTGGTCAATGGATATATCTGTCGTGTAAATGTTTACAGTACTAAAAATAATTATTACATTTAGCTTCAAGCTTAATAGCCTTAATACTACTGCGATTATATTTATCTGTGGAACGTGTTCGAGACATAGCGACCCTCAACAGTCTGTCAGATTTCAAGGTTTTTAATTGTTATTAAAACGAGAAAATGAAATTATTAAACAATTCATTCCCCTGAGTGGAAATTGAACCCACGACCGTCGTGCTTATAGTTCTTATACATATTGTCCTACTGCGCTACGACGGTCTCAAATGACATTTTCTCTACACGAATGAACAAAAAGTGAAAATATAAAAATAACTAAAAAAAAATTTGACATTTTCTGTTCCTTTACTATATATATGCTGTTCCTATAAAATATATTTATACCTTTATTTATGTCCAGCAGTTTCCCCTGTACCCTCATATTGCAGGATAGAGGATAAAGATAGCGAACCTGTTTCCCACGTACGGCCCACTTTTTACCATTGCGTGTTGATTTGTGTAATTCAAAGTCTGTCTTTGTTTTTTTTTGAAAATAATATATACCCCGAGTGTGAATCGAACCCACATCCGTCATATTTACACTCAGACAATGTACCGCTTCACCATAACCGCTTCATAATAATTTAATAATATTTCCATACACGAAAAATTATAAATAGACAATTGTTTTGTCTTCAAACATGCGGAATACCAAGTATTCGTAGAATTCATAAGCATTGTGCAACACCGATAAAACCACGCTTTAAATAGATTTCCTAAAATATTTATTTCTTTTTTGTGTGCGTCGTTTAAAATTAGGAGAATGTTATGCCATAATGAAGTTTGATTATTATGTTCAAAGTTTTCTTCATAAAAAATCGTAAAGTAGTTAATTAAGTTCAGTATTAAAATTCTGGTATTTTAATAGAAATGTAAAAAAAGAAATGATCTATACGTGTAAATTCTATCTTCTCCATTGAGACATTGCAAGGAAGATGACCCATTTGGCGTTCTTTCAGCTTGCAAACTAAGCACAGCCAGCCATATCTTAACCAGATTTTATCCAAAACACAAATATTTTAAACATTTTCTTTCGAGAGAATCAAACCTACAACTTTTGCGTTTATATAGCCGCACACTTCTTAACTACGAAACGCTGATACCCTTCAATAGGTACCTATATTCTTACATTTTTTAGACGAAACATATACTCCTGAAATATTTAATAACAGCACTTTTATCTTGATACTAAGTATAATTGCTTCTAATACTTGGATAATTACAAAGGCGGTAGGTATAGCAAAATTTTGATAGGGTGATCTTTATTTGACTCGATCGTTTCCAAGGTTAAAACGAGCATACACATTCTATTATAAAAACGTCTGCAAATATATTTTATTATCAGTAATCTTAATATATTTTTTATCGGATCCGAAATAAATTATATTAGCGTTCGCGTCATCAAAATAAATACTGAAGAACTTAATAAAAGTGCCGATTTCGACACTATATTTGGAAATACAAAATATTGTTCTAATTTATACACTAGTTACGTAACTCCAGCTATGAAATAGCGATCCAAATATAGTGAAAGCGTATACAAAAGTAGCGCTCTGGAATATTTCTTTTACACGTAGCAATTGTTATAAAATTACTCGTACAGATTGAACCAGATTTTTTAAAGTAAATAATTAATTGAGAAACAAGATGAGTTAAATATTAGATATTATTATATGCGAGCAGTGTCAATGCAAATTCAAAATAAGAATTGTTCATATAGAAAATTTGATGTTTAGGTAGGGAGCCTAGTGTTAACGCTCCGTTCCCACTTCCGTTCTCCATTTTCTGCTGAATTCTGGAGGTGGCAGAAGTGGCGTTGAGTGGCGTAACACAACCGCGCTTTACCTCGTTACTAGAGCAAGGACATGTTAATATTTATTTGAACTCACTACTTGTCGTATTTACAATACCACAATTGAGCCCAATATATTTCTCTTTTGGGTAACACAATTAATTTCATGTTAATAAGAATTCGGCTGCAATTTTCTACCTACAAAGATTATTCACTTCTACAGAAATAAAGATAATTAACTGCAAGAAACCCACCCACCTTATTAACAAAATAGCCTTTTTACTTCTTTAAAAAAAAGTTTTGTTTAATATTCCTCATTTTATTCTTACTCTACATCTTTGTTCCTTTTAAATTTACATGTTATAAGCACTGCTATACGAGTATAACGAGATTCTAAAGAAAATTATTGAGCGTGCGAAGAATTTTAAATACGAACGTATAAATACTTTACCACAAGCGGAAGAAAATTATGCGTAACTCGATACTAATTCCGGCTGTATGGTTCGTAAGCTTCTAAAGGTACCTACGTCAAATGCTATATAAAATTTTTACATAATATAAAACAAAGTTGCTTTTCTATTTATTTCTAGTTTCACGTTGTCTCCCTCACATTATGGAGTAGGAACGTTCGTTTTCAACTCTCCGTCGAATTCTAGAGGCACTGCGTGTTAAATTGTGCTGGGCTTACCAGGTGGAAATATTGAAAATATACAAAGTTTCCTTTCCTAGAGTGGGAATCGAATCGAAATCACTACCTGTCGGGATTACATGCTTGTACAACTGCACAACAACTGGCAACTAAATAACGTATAATTACTGATAATCGGTGATTCAAGTAGAACGTATTTATATGTATATAATATTTCTAATATTAAGTCGAAAATATCAAATAATGATTGAACAATGATGATGAAACAAAGATTCCATAAAAAAAGGAAATTTATGATACGTGCGGTACGCGTAGGTTCGAATGCTACTTCGCTAATGTTTCAACGATATTGGAGAACAGAGTTATTTTCCCCAAGATCTTGCGAAGTAGAGCCAACTGCTTTCCAAAATTTTAGAAAATATATTAAAATGAAAACGATACAATTGTATTTCAAAATAGCTCTCCAATCTACAAATTGAATAATAAAAACTCGTTTAAATTTTTGCTCACGTATGTATGCTGTATGTAGGTAGTTAGATAAAAGAATTCAACTCGAAAATACCCACCATTTAAACTGGAACTGCAAACAAAGTCCATAACGCATTGTTTCATCAACTTCGCATTGATAGCTTCAAATATTTGCGCCGACATTCCTTCTATTGTCTGATCTTTTCATCTCTACAAATAAAGGGAGAGTAATTGAATTGTATCGAATGTGATTGTCCCCGTAGAGCTGTTGAATTGTCAAACAATTATCTCTACTATTGGAAGATGAGTTATTGATCTATTTTTCTTCTTAAGAACCGTTTAGTTTATGTATTTATTTAGGAAGACGACACTCCACTTCCTAATTTCCGAAATCAGAAAGTGTTGCGTGGAAGAAATCAACACCGCGCTTAGCCTCGACGCCAGAGCGAAGAAATAAAAACTGCGCACAGACGAAACTACTAGATTTAGAAAGTTGAGTAGGGAAGCCAGAAACGAGAAAAAAATACGAGATATATCCATTTTACACACTAAAGACTAAATTCCAAGCAGACGAAGATGCGGACGACGACTAGTTTCTGTCGATATTCCTCAGCACATTTAACTAGTAAGTTAAGCACAAACAATCACAAACAAAAGTGTAACAAATGGTGCAAATATAAAACGTAAACATTTCTGTGTTTAGTAAATAAAGCTATTTTAGACGAATATTTAGAGTATAGCGTCACGTAATAAACATTTTGAAAGGTATACTAAAGTGGCATTTACAGCAAACTTCCGCAATCGATTTAGTACATGAAATTTTATATGATAAATATGAAAATAAATAGATCAAAAAATCAAATTAAATCAGCTTCACGCTGTATCCCGCACACATCAGGGCAGGCAGAGGGAAACTAGCGCTAAGATACTCCGTTCATCACTTTCCGCTAAGTTCTGAAAGCATTGCCTGTTGAGTGGCGGAGGTAAGGTAAAAAAAATATATTTAGTTAATCCAACCAAATATATTTCTTGCCCCATGTTTACCATCGTAAAAGCAAAATTCCGTTGAAATATAGCGACAACGTCACAACTAACAACGGGTATCTGGATAATCTAAGGTAAATTATGCGTCTAGGACAGAATAGAACGTAGGCTATGGGGCTTTATCGAATTGAGTTGCTAGTATATATTTTATATATTTACTTTTTATTTTTGACTTAAATTTATTATGAAAATAGTAATATTATTTAGGAATAAAATAAAATTAAAATAAATAAATGAAATCAGCTTCACGGTGTACCCTGCATACAGCAACCTTGCTAGAGAGAACCTAGTGTTAAGACACTTCGTTCCCCACTTCAAGTTTCATCAAAATCGACATCGGTATTTTTTGAGATATGGGACATGTTTTAAATTTTTCCTTATATAATTGATAGGTGTAATAATTCGGTTTCATTGTTTAAAATTATAATTAATTTGTTAACATATCAAACATTCTCACTAATATAAAATATATCAACGAAGTAATATTCAATTCCAAGCGGGCGAAGCCGCGGTCGGGTCACTATTAAGTATACTACATAAAAAAATGTATAAACTAAAAATTTAAATTGCAATCAATTTGTTTACTCGTGTTCAGAATTATTTAGCGTGGGTCAAGCCGCAATCAAAGGGTAACTACACTCGTAAAGTTCTTTGGTGGTCCAAACTTAATTACTATTCTCGAGGCTTTTGATATGTAATTATCAAACGATCTTTATTTTACTTCATAAAGACATTAAGATAGCATCTTTATACTAATGTGTTATATTGTTATGTAATAAAATTGAGAATTCGAATGTTTTGAACATTGCACTTATTCTTTTTAGCTATACTATGGTTCCCTCTTTCCAACGCCCTTCCTTACCATATAGCGGGTTAGGGTAGAGACCGGGAAATCTAGTGTTAACACACTTGCGTTCCCCACTTTATACCGAATCTTGAAGGCATTGCGTGTTGAGTGGTATACCATTATAGTTAAATTTTGCTTGTTGAGTGACGGAACTTAACGCCGCGGTTTGTCTTAAATTTTAACAAATGTGTGGAATTACTGTTAATCTTTCAATTCAATGTGTTTATTGTACATATAAAATAAACGTACTTTTACACAAAATTTTAACTAATGAGTTGGTAGTAAAATTTGTTATTTGTTCCTATTTAGAACGAAGAGATTTATAGTTAGTTGGGTGACTTGTGGCTGTCATTCCAAACTAACCAGGGTTACTACACTATAGCTATAAATAAAAAACATACGTACGAGTATACTTGTGAAGTAAATTGTGGAGTTTATAGTGGCGCATAGCGCCGACTGTAAATTCGGTTCTGGGTTCGATTCCCACTAGAGTAAGTGAATGCTTTTTATGCTTATGTCACCTTGCTCTCATAATAAAACAAAGCGGAAAAGGAAAGAAAGAGTGGCAATAGTTTATAATTAATTATTATTATGCTATTTTCAAGCTATTAATGATAGACAATATTTTTACGGAAATAAACATACATGTAAAATTTAGTAAAATATCGTGCAACAATAATGTATCGTTATATAAATGGCAACACAATTTATGTTAAAATATGTTAATTAACAAAATGTAAATATTGGCCAACCCTGCTTAGCCTAAGCACATCAAAAGGGTCGCAGTGTAGAAAACTTTATAACAATAGATATAGAAATAATTAAATGTCATTATTTCTATTCTATACGCACTTTTTCTAACTTCATGTCATATTCCGCCAATAGCACGGTAGGCAGAGGGAACCTAGTGTTCCCCACCTTCTTCCCAATTTACTTTATAATCAATTGAGAATCGATCTCACAACCGTTTACAACCATTTACAAACAGCACCGATCCATAAACTTGACATTAAAAAACACTTTATAAATCTATTTTACACTTATTTATATTACAATTTACAATCAACGGAAGTGATTTCGATCATAATAATTAATAACGTTATCTTATTTATTACTTCGCCCCAAATATCTTGATAACCTTTGACTTATTTCGGTGATATAAAATACATGATTACATTGTAAGGTTAATATACAAAATTAATGGAACCTGCCGCGCTTTATCCCACTAAATTATAAGCTAGAAAAATGTATAATGAAGAAGATTCGAAATAAGAGAGAAATAAGAATAAGAGAGAAATAAGACCTAAATTGAAATCATCGCGAGTACAGCCAGATCCATGAGGGAATCCATATTTTTTAAATTAGCGCTATATCCTGCAAACATATATTCAGAGTAGGCTAAGAGAATATAATAAACATTCTGTTCACTTTCCACCCAAAACCGAAACGAAAGTGACGTAACTCAACGCCGTACATTGTCGTACCAGATAAATAGACTAAGTAATAGTATAATTCAAATTCACTATATTTTTTGCTTACTAATTTATTCAAGATATATAAGAAAGGTCATTACGTCGTGAGGTGAATCTCTAATTCCTTTATTATTCATATATGGAGCCGTACCCTGGAGAATATCGAATCCGGTAGAAGACCAGACAATAGACCTGAGATTACGCAAAGTTACGTTTGGTATTATATTTTGTATGTAAAATATTTTATTACTTGGCTATCTTGTATGTTATTATTATTGTCAAAAAAAGTATCTGATACTCGCGACGGTTGTGAGTTCGATTTCCGACTAGGAATAGGTTGACTATTTCTTAGATCTTTGTTATCAATTTTGAAGGTCTTGTCGCGATGACCATATATTAATTAAGAAAAATTAAAAAATGTATTATATTATTTTCAAATATCCTAGGTTCTATCCCGACTCGAGGGGAATAGACTATTTCTATTTCCTCTGGTAACAAGACGGCAAGTTCGTCGTCTAGTCCCGCTATTCAAATTGCAATGACTTGAAAATTGGGTCATAACGTCATATAAGTTGATATAAAACTACTTACTTCTAAGTATATATATCATAATAGTTAATAAATTTGACACCGTTATGGCGCAGCGGCATAAGGATGTGACTGTATCGCTTGTGGGTTCGATCCCCACTCGAGGAAATGAAATATTTATTTACATTTTTATTTTCATTTTCGCTCTGGTGTCAAGGCAAAGAGCGGCATTGAGTTCCGCCACTCAACACGCGTGTCCGGGGAACCGAGTGTCTTAACACTAGGTTCCCTCTGACTACCTTGTTGTGTGCGGGATACAGCGTGAAGATAAATTTGTAAAACAAGTTACAGACAACGGTATCCATAATGATTTAATGGTTTAAAACAAAAAAAAGCACATGTCCATCATACTTCTATCGTACTTAACAATTTAATCGTCAAATGTAACTCAAAATCATCGAATGTAACTCAATTAGCCTAGTTGCATTCAACGGTATAGCATTGGCATTTTAAGGGCCGGATGGACCGTTAAAAATGTTTGGCCACTGACAACGCAAATTGGACGTAACCCACTAATTATAGATGTTTCCTAGTCTACTATAAATTATATGTTTTTTAACTTTTAATTATGGATAGAAGTTCTATGAACTGTTATAAGAATAGAAAGCATAAAAAGATGTTTAAATAAAAAAAAACTACAAAAGGATGTGTGAACGTTTGTATCTCCGTGATAAGTAAATTTCTGGTCTTTCAAAAGTAAGGATTGTATTATTTCTTTTATTCCATATCTATCCGAAAAGAAAAGCTGCAATTCACGCTGTATCACGCACATATTAATAAATGATAAGGTACGGTGAGGGAACCTAGTGACCTAGTAAAAAGTCACTCCATAGCCATTAAAAGACTTCCGTTATCCACTGTCCGCCGAATTCTTGAGGCATTCCCTGTTGAGTAACAAGATCCAAAACCGTGTTTTTTTTTCATTTAAAAATATCTCGACGAGTAAATGAAATGCAGCTACAAAATAAAAATTAATTGATATATGTACTTAAAGAAGTATTTTTTTGGTTTTGACATCGCAGCCTTCACATTCCATACATGCAAAATAATAACTGTTTATAAATTTCATACATATTAAATTTAGCGGTAGTTCTAAATATAATATAGAGTTAACCGTTACGTACCGTTACATAGTTATTGACTATGAGCCGATGAACGATGTTAGATTTTAATCAAGTTAAGGTTATCGCGTTTATTATCAAATTAACTAAATTCGTATACGTAATGCGTATGCGTACTATCGTAATTAAATGTTCGTAAAAGTACTTAACTATTTTTAAATTAGTTTTATCTCTTTGAGGCTACATGGATTGAACTGGTAATGTTCTTAATAAAAGTATAAAATTATGTAATAGTAAGTAATTTTATACTAGCTTCACGCTGTATCCCGCACTTAGCATGATAGGCAGTGGGAACTTAGTGTTAAGACACTCCGCTTCCCATCTTCCGCTAAATTTTTGAGGCATTACGTATTGAGGTTTTTAATTTACTCAAGTGGGAATCGAAACTACAACCACTTGCGTTTACAGTCACACGTTTGTGGTCAACGACTGGCCTTTAATACGAGTATGTAATAATAATGTCTATATTTGATTTTGTTTATTATTTAACATTTAAAAGTATTATGATCACATTTTAAACATCACACATTAGGAAAAGGGAAATATGTGGAAAGGTTTGTTTTAACTATGGGACTCGAATCCGCGCTTTTTGAGAACTATCTAAGAAGTCCTATGTCTGGTCCCGCTATATTCAGCTTTTTATACGCGTTTAAATATTTTAACCCTAACTTAATATTATTTTATAATAACAAAATAAAATGATAATCTCTTAGTTTAAGTAATAAAGTCTAACTAATAAAAAAAAATATAATACAAATCTAAAACTCACCGATAACTCAAAGGCGCTCTCAAATTAACCGATGTAACTCTGGATATGAACCGCCTACGCTTATCCCCTTCATGCCAGCTGGCGTAACTACGGGAATACGTCACTACACCACACCCACTAGCGTTTACTACATCCACTGACGTATCTACACTATCACCAAACGTCTCGTTAGACCAACTCTCGTTAAAAAACTTGTCGAATTCAAAAGAACCGTTCACATTTTCATTAGATGTATTGTCAATATTGGAATGATTTGTCAGTTCATAAACTCCATTATGTTTTGGACTAGAAAAAACGTAAACGCGATCGAGTTCTGAATCGTTTTCTGTATGTACAATTTTCTGGTGAGTGTAGCTCTCGTTTGATAAGCGGTGGTGGGCCTCGGTGGAGGTGTACCACGCCTCGAGCACGGCGATGTGGGTGTCCAGCTCTCGGCAGGTCAGCCGGAACTCGTGGCTGTGGCATCGTTGCTCTTCTACTATTTCTGAAAGAAATGATATTTAAAATTAATGGATTACTAAATTGGTGTATATAAATTATAACATACATTGTAGATTCCAGTCTGTCAGTCAGTCACTCGAGGAAATAAAATATTGAATATTTTCATAAGCGCGGCCCGAGTTCCGCCACTCAACACACGATGCCTCCAGAATTCGATGGTAAGTGGAGCGTTTTTCTTTACATTAGGCCCACCTTGCTATATTAGGGAAACGCGATACACAGTGAAGGTATAAAAAAAGATATTTTATGGTGTTAGGCGACCGTGTGATTTAGGAATATGAGAAAGTGATTATTATATTTAACTATAATAATATTCTTCCTAATATCCTCATAAAAATATTTAAATACATAAATAATGTATGTGCTGAAAATGAAGAACTGACTAATATATCATTAGTTAACTATATCCTATCTCCCTATATTCAATAACAAAATATTCATATAATTATTTTTCAATGAAAACGAAAGATTATATCAAGTATACGACGTACTTGTAAGATCCCAGTTAATACAAAATCGATACTCTTAGACATGACAAGCAGTTACTAAGTTATTATAAATACCTTTTACATAAGCTAAATCTGTGACCGTCGTCGTCTTATATACGAGCAAATAGTCTTACTAACATACAAGAATATTTTTATTACTTTTCTTAAGAATTTCTCTAGAGGTGGACAAAAAAATCATTTCTGTGATGACACAGCACGGCGTTAAATTTCGCCTAACAATACACATTCTAAAATGGACGAACAAGCTTTGTATACATTTATCATGCGAAAAATTGACTTTATTTTCTAGTTTCGGCTCATTTTAGAGATTGTGAAGGCGTAACTTAACGCCATGGTTTGTCGTCGTGAGTGCGGATCTTATCCAAAAATAACGCGTGTGCTAATTAATTGTCCCACAGCGCTAGTATTAAACATTAAAATCAATATGATGAAAAAAAACTATTAAAGCTATTAAAGTTTAATTTAGTTCTATACTTAGGTGAAATGCTACTTTTAGCCCTTGCTTTATGGTAATTGACATACGCTGTAAAAGTGGTCGACCTAATTTTTTGCGGTTGTAATTAATATATGAGTTGTAAAATACTTCAAGAGCTAAACGAGTGTGGACGATCTTAAAAAGTTTTATTGTTTCATATATTGTAGTATATGTTCTCGTATTCAATTTTTTTTTGTTTTCCACATAACAGGGTGACCAAAAAAATCTAGACTTAAGGTTCTAGACTTTTAAGTCGTACCGGAGTGGGAAAATAAAAAAGATTTACATAAATATATATTTCTTAAAGTTTGTTTTATAGCCATTATTCAGTTATCTAAGCGTATCCACAGAATTGAAGGAATTACAGACATTTTAGAGATACGTCATGCATTTTTCAACTTTAATTTAAATATGTTAAATGTGTTCTTTACACATTAACAACTTAAACATTTTGAGACATCGCATGATAAGCGGTAGAATTCATAGGAGCGCTATTTTTATTGCTAGAACAAGGAAAATATAAATAATTCAATCCACCGATTGAGAAACGCCACCAAAGCCTCTACAATACTGCCTGTCTTGCATATATTTTATTACTATATTCTTCATATTATTTCTATTAAGGCTCATCTAATAAAGACTTCAATTTATAAGCTTTTTAACTTCAAAGTCATATTTTTGGAACACATCAAGCGTATAAGCTCGGTCCCTGTATTCAAGCGACCCTTTTTGCTGAGGGCTATTGAAGTAAAATATATGCAAGTATAATGCTTCTTAAAAGGCACTCTTTGAGGAACATATACTCGTATATTACATAATTTTAATTACATAACTCGAAATTTCTGCTGAATTAGTTACACAGTTTATACCCAACATAGATGGTAATTGTCGTTTGGTCGGTATTTATCTTTGTAAAATATATAAACTTAAAAACACCCAAGAATTTTTTTTACCCTTAATATCAAATTTTTACTAATGTACTTCTTTCATATCTCTTCTACTATTGTCACTACCGTATAACATCGGTACCAACATAAACATTTTAGTCAGTTCTTCATGTTAGAGTTCATATTTTTCCATAGAATTAAATATTACAAACAAAAACATAAAAACTGTAATACTCCACGTAATAAACACGTGAAGCTGTAAACTCTTTTTAAAGTCCTTTTCAGCGTGAATAATTCAACGCGGCACCATTCCCGGGATTATTCTGTTCATGCATACAATATTCGTTCGGTGTAAACTGTATGGTTCAAAAGCAGATGCGATAAATAATTATTTCTGTCATATTTTTCACCTGTTTTTATTTTTCAGCTTCATGCTGTATCTCGTAAGTTAAGGGTAAGCAGAGGAATTATTGTTGAGACGTTCCACTCTCAGATTGCCCCTGAATTCTGGAGCATGGCATGTTGAATGATGGAGAGCGAAATTATGGAAACATTAAATATTTCCTTTGGTTGTTTTGTCAAATATAAATCTAAATTATTAAATCTTATAGCTTATATAATCTTAATGATTATTTCCAGTCGGAGGAATTAATTATATTTATTTTCTCGTCTCGTATCTGAACACTAGGTACCTTCTGCCTACCCTACCCTAATATGCAGGTTAAAAAAATAAAACAAATATTGATTTATTTATTGCATGTAGATAAAAGTAGATAGTTAGATAATATTAAAAAAAAACGCGACCGCCCTTTCTTTGCAACGTATAATTATGTCTTTATATAGTGACTTAATTCATTTGTAACGCTACGGACATAATGAGGCGGCCGTACCCTACAAATCTTGGGGATTAGGGAAATAATTTAATGAAGACATTGGCTTAGCTAGGGTATGAAGTTAAAGCTTTAAAACAATGTATTTCTCTGCTTATACGAGTATAGCATTTAACTCAATAATAAGATTCATATTAAGAAATTGTAATATACAAGGTTGTTTTCAATATCAGGTGTATTCAATGTCTACTGCGGCACCCTACTCTAGGGCACACGCCCTAGAGCCGTACAATTTTTTTATTCACTAATATTTGTACGTTTGTACATATATTATTTGTAATATGTAGATTATCAAGTTAATGTTTGGGGGAATTTGAACCCGTACCTGTTGAGAAGCTCTCTGACCACTGAGCCCAACCTTCTCATCAATCTTATGTTAGATCCCTACACTATACTGCCGGATTTAAAATCATTCTAAATATTATTCAACGATTTTTTTAAAATCATTATTATTACAATTATTCATTATCAATAACTTAAAACAAGAAACTTAAATTAGACAAAGAAAATAAACTAAATAACCAACAAAACATAAAAGGTTATGAGCAGTCATAACCGGACGCTAGCCAGTTTCCAGCGACAATAATCGTATGATATCGGGCAAGTGCCCACACAGTAGACTAATGCAATTTAGTCCAACACTGCCAAATGCGCACTGCATCCACCCTTTATATTATATCCTTGTCACACCCCCAAATAACCATATGGTCTTCTCTTTTCCACAAAACCTAACCCCTTACGCGTCTAATTTTGATCAAGCGTTACTATAGCAACCCGAAACAAAGTTATTACCGAACAGACCAACAGAAATTGACCTGCCGTGTTTCAGCTGATTAGTAGGAGAGTGAGAAGGTTGAAATATAATTGGAGATCTTGTAACTTTGGACCTATTTAAGGGAGGATTGAACCGACAAGTCCTTTTTGATTACTGCAAATTAGACGTTAAATAGATGGACTAAAGGGCAATTTTGTTTTAATTAAGAGAAGAAAAAGGGCAAGTTTGTCCCGAAAATTTGTTACACTTGTCGTAGGCGTCTTCATTGATTTGGGATTTTGAAGGGGAGTAGGTGTATTATTTAGAGGTATTTTTTTCTACAGTTGGTATGTAATAGTTTTATATTTTAGAGCATCGCCTGTTTTTGCAGCGTAGTAAAATGGATGATATTTTTTTTCACCAATTTAAAAACCTTTGTTTGCAAATTAACGTAGTTTTCCATTTTTGACAATATAATAATTTCATATTGTAAAATAACAGAATATTCCTACAATAAGTTCTTCCTATAAAAATAACACATAAAAAATATAAAAAAACCTATTGAAAAGCGAAAATCCTCACAAAAACACAAAAAGCTTTAGAGGCGTCATCAGACAAATTGGTAGTCCCCTACAGCATTGTTGGTATAAAAGTCGAGAAAGCTAAAGTGTTCGGAAGTTATATCGCTACGAATCCATGCACTATAAAGACATTTGGTGCACTTCACTCACAATGGGCCAACCTTCGTAGGGAGAATCAATTCTGTGTAAAACATAAGCTGGGGTTCTCAGTCTCACCCTTGCGCGTAGACAGGGGTATGTTAACAGATTGTTTATATCCATTGATACGAAATCATCGTATATTTTATGTTTCCTTTTAAATCCACGTGATTATGCTTTAGCAGGCAATAATTGTAGGAAACATATATTTTTATTGAAATGTTTGCTTGAAAACAATGGTTGTGACTTCAATTCGGAAGAATTAGTTATTTTCCTTTAGTCTGATAGCATCACAAAGCGCAGCGTTGAGTTCCGCCTCTTAACCCGCATTGTCACGAAAATTGGACTTTTTTTAACCATGTTTTAGAACAAATTGTACCCAGAAAAATTCTGGCTCTTTATTACCAAATAGTACACACAAAAAAAATCTAGTTCTTGAAGATGAGATAACTGATTAATGAATATAACGTATAATTTCAAATGTATACATTAACTGGCTTGAGTAATATAAAGAAATAGAATTGTCGTTTACACCTACTTGTTATAATTAACATGTCTACTTCTGACATGTTAGTCAAAATTACAAGATCAACAGTTAACCTTAAGTAAACAGGATATACTCGTAAGTCGTAATTATTTTGATTTGAATACCTACTAATTTATTATACCTTCACACTGTATCCCACACTTAGCAGGGTAGGCAGAGGTAATCTCGAAGCCTAGTGTTAAGACACTCCGCTCTCGTTAAGATACTGCATACTCTACTTTCCGCCGTATTTTGGAGATATTGCGTATTAAATGTTTTTATCTGTCTTGTTACCATAACGAGAAAAAATAAATGAGTAAAAATTGAATCTACAACCATTTCGTTTACAGTCACACGCTATTCCACTGCACCGCGATGGCCTAATTAATTTAAACTTTAAGGTATTAAACTTTTATATAATTAAGACTCTTTTTACTTGAAATTTTTCCAATACAAAAACAACGTATCGTTTAAAGAATGGACAAGGGACAGAATACGAGAATGACCCACTTCTACCAAATCCCCGATAAGCACGGACTTTGCGATATTTAAGTATCCTTTAGCTTTGCCGTTTTGTTATTTATTCAGAGGATGTAGAGAATTATATTTTTAGATATTCTATTTTATTATCTGCTAGTTTCTTATAACTGTTGATTTTAAAATTAAATTTAAAATATAGTATGAAAATGAGATTCTTAACTGGTTTTATTATCTACATGCTGCTCTAGAGCCAACTGAATTTTACATTCACTATCCATAGCCTAAGAACATTGTATATATTTTATTGTAATTTATGTTATTATTAGATTTTTACTCTTTCAGTCAATTTTTATTTTACTTTGTAACCCGCACATACCAGTCATTAAAACGAAGTACAGTATTAGGTGACAGATTGCCTATTTATACGTCCCTTCTTTCTCTCAATTACTTTTATAATATAAATTCTTCATTTGTATAGAATTAGTAGCTTAATGTATGTTACATTATTAACATGGGTACAGATTTATAGAGGATGGTTTGTGTAAATATTTAATATACACCCTCATAGTGTTTGTAGGATAGATAGTGAATTCGGGAAGAATTCCAGGAAGAGTTCTACAAAATATAAATATTTTACAATAAGGAAATAGCTAGTCCATATAACGATTAAGTTTTTAATTTTAAACATTGCTTCTTTTATTTTTATTACGTATATATAAAACAATTTGCTGCTGCTGCTGAACATAATCGTCTCCAATAACACACTGTTAAAATAATCTTAACCTAAAAATTATATTTGATTCATGATGTTTAATACGTAAATAAAATATATACAGCATTTTTAATATATTTTTAGAACAATAATGATAGGTACATTGAACTTAAAAAACAGAAAATAAAAAAAACAGGTAAAGCCAGGAGAATCGTTAGTAGCGGAATAGGCTATTACGGAGTAAAAGTAATTTACATACTGCATTGGCCGTAGTATGATAAAATTTTACTGCCTTAGTGGACTTTAAACATGCAACTGAAAAATGTAATTTGATCGTAAGAATATAAAAATATTTAAGAATAGTTTATGGACAACTAGAAAAAAAGTCACTTTTTCACTGTATCTATATATATTTTGTCTATTAATTAACTTAGAATAGTAAACATATTTTTTTCCTTTTTCAACAATTAAAAACTCTCTCTCTAAACAAGATTATCTTACTTTTTCTAATATCAATCTATCATTTTTTTACGGTTTAACGCTTTTTCCTGAAGAAAAAGAAGTGTCGTATTTCGGAAAAGAAGTGCTAGTCAGAAGCTGTGCTGCCACGCCACGGGCTCATTGTAACTTACACAATATGCAAAAGGAATTGTCTATATTTCATTTTAATAGAGTCATTATATTCCAAGTCATAAACCAAAAGCAGCACTTTATCAAAGCAAACTGTGAGTGCGTCTATATTTTATACTGGGAACATTTTAAAGGGGCCCACTCGCGGCTTATGTTTGTATCTATATATATGCTATACCATTATCATTATGAAAACAATATCCATACATTGAAATATATTGAAAATTAAAGTTTCAGCTAATTCAATTAAGCAGTTAATTTAAAGCAATTTTGACGCACCTAATAATTTATATTGACATAACTTTTTTATTTATCAAAGGATTTGAATAGAACAAATACCAAATGTTAAGGAAAAATTGCGAAAATACTGTAGTAAAACTCAAATATTAATCCGTTAAATCGTTTTTGAGAGAAGCGTGCACAAAGGCACATGCAAACAGAAAATAATAAAAAATAAATTGTATTTTAACAAAGTAAATCGGACCAGATATTAGCGATAGATCCAGAGATATTAGCGTTCAGACAAACAAACAAACAAACAAACTCTTCCGCTTTATTATATTATTAGTTATATTATTAGTATAGATAACATAGACAACTAAATATTACTTACGTTGACACTAGACTTTTGCCGCCCGCAATTCGACGCGACGGCGTCGCCGATGGGAAGTGTATGACAGTACACACGATTTTACTGTTTCCCCACTCGTACATTTATATTAAAAATATTTTTGTTTTCTCGTTTACAAATAAAAATACTTGGTTAGATTTCAACATGTATCTACGAGTAATTTCTAAAGATGTCTATGTATTTAAGCTCTTACATAAGCTGCTTAGAGCAGCAAATTTAAATAAACAAAAAAATATGCCAAAAAACGAAAAAAAATTCAGAACTTAACGCGACGCTTTGTATACCAAAGTGGAAAAATGAAAAGAAATTATTTATGATAACACTCGAATAGGAATTGAACCCACAACTACCGCATTTACAATTTTTAACAAACTAAATTTTACTGTAATAAATCATCTTCTCTACATATAAGCTTTCAAGATTGAGTTATCAGGGCGTGTGTACACAGCTTTGGACGGCGGAACAATGATTAATGGATGCCACCTCTATTTGTGGCGGAAGAAAAATTTATTCTCGATCTCGTTAGCTCACTCCGTTTAAAATGCAATTATATTTCACGAATTTTGATGTCGAAAATGGATGTTTTTGGCATGTTTTTAATTGCGTGTTGGGTGACAGACCGTAATGTTAAAAAAACCATAATAATCATTTTAATCTCAAATTCTTCTTAATCTTCAATCTTAGCTTAACGCTCTATCCCGCTCTATACAGCAAAAAAGACAGAACAAACCAAGTATTAAGAAAGACATTCCGTTTCTCACTTTATTTCACTCTCACTGGCATTAGCGAAACTTAACGCCGGGTGAATTAACAGAATTTTATTTATTACTTTATGAAATACCAGTTGCAGGGGAAAAGTCAATTTCATGCTCACATCATATATACGTGGTATCTATTAAGATAACTCTTTCACAAAACCTGTATTTTCTTAGGAGTCTTTTGAGTCCATCTTTTTTCAAGTTTCAGTCTTCATTATATCTATACAGCCGTGGAGTTGGCGGTCGCGCTCAACGTGTCTTTTACTCTGCCCCGTTTTTTTTAACCCAGAAATGTCACGTATGAATTATTAATAGGCAAATGGACGTGTTCACTTTATGATCATTAATATTTTTGACAAATTATCGTATATGTCAGGTATTTGGGTAAGTTTTCATTGTCAATATAGCATATGATTATACTATTGTAGGACAATGATTGTCGATTTCAAATGGACGCACATTTGCTAATCTATATATATAAAATGACTGGTCCTCACTGACTGAGGTAAGACGCACGCACAGCCGTAACCGCTGAAGGTAGGAACGTGAAATTTGGACAGATGTTTACTTTCGTAATCTGGACACCCACTAAGAAGGGATTTCGAAAAATTTTAACCCTAAAGGGGTGAAATAGGGGTTGAAAGTTGGTATGGAAAAAAAATTTAATCGGCACCGATTTTTATAAAATTTGAAATTTGAACTTAAAAATATTTAATTGAACACATGTTTCGTGGTTTATTAGAATTAACCCCTAAATAAGCAAGCGAAGCTGCGCGCGTCCGCTAGTTATAATATAATAGTTTATTTAAATAGATACTGTTTACCTGTTATGTCGCTGGTCTAGGAGACCAGTCGTGGCGCAGGGACACAAATATGTATAAGCGCGACAGGTTCTGGGTTCGATTCTCTCTCGTGAAAATGATATATTTGATATTTTCTTTTCTTCGCTCTGGCAGCAAGAAAAAGCGCGGCGTTGAGTTCCGCCAAAAATGATAAATGGAGTAAGTAAGAAAATATGTCTACGATTGTTAAAACAATTTAAATTTTTAATTCATAAAAGTTTACCAGCTAGCATTCCGGTAGAATATGACATTTACGTCATGTATCTGATTGTAAAAAAGTACTATTGAAAAGAACTATATGGAATCTTTAATTTTCACTAAGAGTCACGTTTATTTGATTTTTAGTAAAAATATGAAAATCATCACAACTTTATCTGCACTACAGATTAACCTTGGACAGCAGCGCTGGCACAGTCTCAATAATAACTTGTATAAGGTATCTAACAATACTATCGATAAAAATAAGTTTTTTATCGATCCTTACTATAATCTCTTATATTAAAAACTTTTAACATAAATGGAAATACTTTATGAGCTTAATACAATACACAGCCGGGACGTATTTATCTATACTATAGGTGAAGGTTTCGATTCCGATTGAATTAATATTTGAAGAATAAGGTTAGTCTGAACCCACTTAATCATTTATTGTTCAGATTCACACTGTATCCCACACGTAACAGGATAGGCAGAGGGAACCTGGGAACCTATTTCGTTCCCATGGCTGGGCATTTCGTTCCCATTAAGAAATTTTCGTTACACACCTTCCGCCGAATCCTGGAATTGCGGGTTTTAATTATCCTTGAATTCGAGAACTTTAATCATTTTTAACCATAGTAATATAGTAATAAATGAAGGAGAGAAAAAATCAGGATAATTTACTCTCCCGTCTATATACTCTAGACCTAAGGTCTAAATCTTAGGGCTTAGACCTATTTATATTAAGGTATTGTTGTTATTACTAAGCTGTATTCAAAATCTAAAGGCACAGTGCCAAGAGACATGCTAAGGCGGTTGACAAGTTTCGGTCAAAAGCTGAAATGTCAACTCATTTTCTATAATGATCTTCCACTTTGTGTGAATAGCGTTTGGCAACAGACTGTCTTAAAGGTTAACATTTCTTCTTATTTTAATAGTAATATTTCCACAGTTGTGCTGAAAGCAATAATTATTTTAAATTATTTGTTTGTATATTTCTTCTTGTTTTATATGTTAAATTTAAATCCCATTTAGCATTTTACATATAAAAACAATATTAAGAGAATAAAGTAACTACTGCAACGTACGATGTACTAATGAGTTTTTTTGACTTAATTTTTATTTTTTTTTTAGCTTCACACGGTTTTTTTAGCCCGCACATAGCGGGGTAGGGATTGTTCGAACCCACAAGGTCTCGCGCTTACAGTCACCCCTTGTGCCACTGCACCACGACTGACCTCAAACATTTATATAAATTTTAATTTTTGAAATATATAATATCACTGTATTATTGTAAATCGATTTTATTCGATTTACAACACTAAACTGACTGCTTTGTATTCATATCTATCAAAGCGAGTTATTATTGTATTTATATGTATAATAATCGATTATTCAAAATACCATGGAAGAGGTATCATCCATCTCAAATCTGACCTGATTTACCTTTACCGAACCCAAGCTTCATCCATTTAATTGCAGAGTCAGCAATTTTTTTGAAAAAATATACGGCGTGTAACAACTCGAATGAATAATTATTTTCACTTTTACGTTTTGTCGCTCTGACACTACAAGTGCGGCGTTGAGCTCCGCAACGCCGTTGACCGGAAAATAAGAAACCAAGTGTCCTAACACTACTCTCCTCTACCTATCGTGGTTATAGAAGATACCTTAAATTGAAAAAAAATATGTATACAATATCAAAATTTCATTGATAACAAGACATCACGTCAGCACATCTGTGTTGAAATAATAGAAAAAATACAATAGCTGGGCACCCTAGCAATTTTTTCATTCAATTCGTACGCAACTAAAACGCAATATGCAATTCAAATGCAATTTATATTGTTATAGTTAGAATCTATAATACAGAAAAAATATTTAGTATTTTTTTTTATATTTATAAATCCCTATATAGAGTATAGTGGAGTATTGATAGACGTATTGTGTACAGATTTCGATTATAAACTGTAATAGATTTTGGTATAAGCTCAAAATGTTGCCAGTTGTAAGTCCCAGCTTAGGCTCCCCGGTGTAATAAAAGTTTGTGGCAGCTAAGTAAAGGTTGTAAATTCCTTTTTTTCCCTTTTTATTATTTACATACAATTTTATTGACGTCTAAACGTAATCGCGATGCAGATGAACATGGGTTCGATCCCAATTTCGATGAATGTATACTTTTTATTTCCCTGCTCTATTGTTACAAAATTTGGTTAATAAAGCGGAAAGTAGAGAATCTAGGTTTTCTCAGTTTGCTATAAAGTGACCTATAAATATTGATGAATACAGCAAACGCAATATAATAGCAAATATAACAAAATAGTAAAGTTAAGGATTTAGGAGAGTTTAGGTTTTTAAGGATCTATTCATCAAATCCCACTAGCCGTGGTACAAGTTGCTCTTGAAGAACATAAGTAATAATCAATATCAATGTTGCAAACAAAACTTGTATAAACATACGTACGTAACATAGGTACTTTTATATACTCGTATGTTTTCTTTGAGATTTCAAAATATTATCTATTTATATTATACATGCTAAAACTTATATTTAAAGCTTTATCAGATTTGAACCCGCCCCTTAAATAATAGTTTTATGTTATGGAGAATATAAGTAAACGTATGTAAATCTACTTAAGTAAAATCGACCCTAGAACGTAGGATAGCCCTAAACACGCAGTATTTTCACAGCTGTCTCTTAAATCGCTCAATGTCGCTTAAATCTCACGCTGGCTTAACTTTCTCCTAAAACTGAAAACAATGGTTTTCACGTTACCAGGTTACCACTAAGTTCCCGGGTACAAACGCATAACGTCATAATTAAACCATTGTGGATCAGTAGAAAAAGCGTTTGATTGCAAACGTGATGGCTATGGGTTCGTTTCCTAGCGTTGAATTCCACTGATCACGCAATGGGCAAAAACCGGGTGATGTATCTTCACAATAGGTTCCCCCTATCTATTTGACTGTAGGAGAAATACAACCGAGTTATTTACATTTAGTTCTACTCCTTAAAATAATATGTCCTACTAGTTGATACAGACTTACCTTCAGCATCATATTTATCGTAAGAAATTGATACAATGTTTTATACGAAATAGATTCATTTGAATAGCATTTGAAGTAGCAACTACAACGCGATAAAGTCTACACTATTCTACTCTCTTAAGTCTATATCTTTTATAATGGGCCCAATAAATCTTCATTTTGCACAAAACAACAGACTAAAATAAACATAGAAGCAAAAGAAACACGAACTATTAAGAGTCTATGACGTAATAACTCATTAAAAAACTAATTACAAAAATCCTCACCTATAAGTCCTCGAACGCCACAAAGAAGCAGAACCAGCGTCAATCCTCCAAACACACATCGCGTTTGAAACGCTTTCACCATTTTTCCAAACTCACATACTTCCAAAACATTTTTCCACCGAAACAAAGTAACTTGGAGCTGGGAAAACTAAGCCATATTCATTACCTAAGATCCCATTATCACAGGGTCACTGACCCTTCATATTTTTTAACCTGTAATTTAATTATGGCTAACGTAAATGTACGCGCGTGTGTTAAGAGAGCTTGCTACACACCCGCCTCAGTTGAAAGCTGGCGCGGTACTGAAGTGGAGAAGCGAATTAACGTAGTCGCCGTAGCGGCGTAGCGTTTTGGAAAATCCGGATACATTGATCGACATTTTGTAATTTGAACTTATTTAATGTTTAAATTTTAAGATTATGTAACAATGATTCTAGAGGTGATTTTTGAATCAATGCTTGTGGGTTCAATCTACATCTTAGCCTTACATTAATGTAATAAGCGATGAAATATGGTATCTATCCTGTCTACCACTTTTGATTATGCTGTATTCTGCATGTACGAGCAGCATTTGCGCCAGGGCGGGCCGGCTGATCCATATTCATCTCAGAACAGTCTAGGGGCCAGTCCTGTGCCACAAAAATCTAGTACAGCAAGATAGGCAGAGAAAATGTAGTGTACTCATATATTTCCTCACACTCCCCATTTTCCAAGACATTGCGTGTTAAGTCGTTGAACTCAACGCTGCTCTTATAATAAGTGCATACGCGTATACTAAAAGTTGTGAATGAAGTACCTAAGTATGATATTCACGAACTTTCCGTCGCGTTCTAGTATAAGTTGGCAATTTGCATGTACAAGCAAGTATGATATTTACGCGATCTCTAAAGTAGGTAGTACATTCTAATGAGAAGCGTCTTCAAACATTCAGTGACCCTCTTAATTTTTTATATTTAAAAAAAGATAAAATAGCTTCCGGAGCTTCATAGATGTTATCTATAAAACTATATTATAAAGTAACAGTAGTTTACTGTTACTTTATAATATTTTTGTTGTCATTGAATTAATACTTAAGTACACGAATCTCATTAAAATAATTTCAAACTTCGTTGTGTATTTATTTTTGACAAATATTTATTTTTGACAAATATTCATTTTTGAAACATTCATAGAAATATTACCAACTTGTAGGTACTTGTTTTGGACATCTTTCTTTTTTGTACATGCAATTTACGGCAGTGGTGGATTATATGTAATGATTGTGATTCTAATCTTACTTTATACGTATACGATATTTGACGAGCAATTTCAATGTTTAACAATGTTATTCTTCTTTGTAAATCTTACTAGTTGCCATATATTTTTACATTGGCGTTTTATTTAAAAATATCAAATCAGCTGCACGCTGTATCCCGCACACAGCAGGGTAGGCAGAGAGAACCTGGTCTTAAGACATTCCGTTCCCCACTATCTGCTGAATTCTGGAGGCATTGCGTGCAGAGGTACAAGAGTGCGGTTCCATATGCGGGATACGCATAGTAGGGTATACATGTACCCTGTAGCGCTAAATGCTATTTAAAAATATTAGAATTCACAACCCAAGCAACTATTTACCAATTTAAAACGACACAGAAACGGTATATCTCCGTCTCATCAGCGTCACGTCTACATTAGTATGGCAAAGGGCCGATGCATAAGGGCTACATACTTCCCACTTATAATAAGTATACCAGCACGTACACCGTGTCCTGTCCACTAGCTATTAGTAAAGAGACCGCGGTCACTAGGCTACTACCATATCGATGAGGTTTGATTATATTGAACTGACGTGATTCTATTTATATTAGTTAGTTATTTTGTATGGCGATGTTTTTGTTTTAAATTAGTGTTTGTTTTAGTGTTAATAGGAGAATTGGTGCTAACGCTTTTGTTGGATCCATGTCGGGAGGTTATATACGTTTATTTATGATATTAGGTGTTTCCCTGGTATAATAAGTGAAACTGCAAAAAAATACCACCAACCAATACTAAAAGTAATAAATTATTATATTGATCTCTCTCTCTCTCTCTCTCTCTCTCTGAGAGATGCAGAGCATGTGTTTAATAATAAATACAAAATAAACGTAGTACAAATTTAAATATATGTATGAAATCAACCATAACGTCTAATTTAGGGAGCCATTTGGCAGTACTTTTATATTTATTGACATGGATACCGTTTTCTTATCTTTTGTCATTTATCTACAACCAGATAAGACCTGTCAATGCCAGGACCTACCCTAATATTTGTGGTAACCCCTAAACCATTAGTTACCGTTGCAAATTCTTATTTTACTATGGAATTTTGGCATTAATTAAGTCTATATATGTACAAACAAAAAAAAAGGATTTGCAATGTTAAAGACAGTGTTAAGTTTCATTAGATTTTCCTTTATATACTTCTAGATTTTCAAAATTTTATTTCGTAATAATATCTATAATAAATATAAGACCATCCTGGTGTCTGCCGTAAACGCGATGGTTCTGGATTCGATCCTCGGACTGGAGAATGATTATATTTAAATTCTTTTCATTTCCTCGCTCTGATTGACGAAGTGCAGCGTTGAGTTCCGCCATACAACACACGTTTGTTATGCAAACTAAAATATTTGGTACACTTACAGGATCAGGTCAGGATCAGCAGGATCAGCAATAGGAACTGTACTATTAGATATAATTCATTGAAGTATCTATGATATAACGTAAAAATAAATACTGTAAATAAATAGCACTCGTTAGTGTCTAGAGCATACGTTGCATTTGTGCCACAAGACCGACACGTGCGCGGCCGAATCACGAGTCCCACGAGACGTCAACTAAATCCGAAACTGGGGTAAATTGTAGCTTTGTACTCTACTTACAAATAATGGAGATCAAAAATTGTACCGATATATGTTTTCCTTATTTATTTATTTTTCAATTTTTATAGCTCCGAAAATAAGAAAATCCACATCTAATGAGTGTGAGTTTTCAATTTTTTTTTTTTTTGTATTTTTAATTGTACTATTTTTTTTCAAAATGACGAATGGTTATATTAAATGGTTTTGAGTAAGTCCCGTTGAGTTCGTAGATTGTCATCTAAAGCTCACAAAATGATATCAACATCTAAATAACGCCCCTTTTACACAGAAACAACATATTTGCCCCAAAAATAAAAATATTTAATAGCATCTTTGTGCATTTTGATAGGCGTGACACAATTGTCACGTTGCACATCTGTCTATAGCATAAGAATCAATTTTACGCCTCACGGTGACATGTGCGAATTATACAGGGTGGGCGTTGTAATAACTATGTATGGTCTTGTTTTTAACTTTATATGTACAGTGATGAAGTGTAGAATTGTAGATAGAGATTCAAAATTAAATTTAAAATTTCTAGTTTCATTTGTTGATGAGGGTAGATAGATATCCTATGTACGGCAATTTGACCAAACTAATATATATTTTTTTAAATGTTACAATTAGGCACCTTAATTTAAAAGCTTTTTTTTATAATATTACCATCCCAATAGCACCACGATTGTAAAATACAAATGCAGGACATCTGATGATGAATATTTATTTTATAACATAAATAAATTCAAAGCAAAAAATCATTTTTAGAAAAAGCTTTTATTTAAACGCTCTAAAAAGGAGAAAATATAAAATTTGTCTTTAAAATTTTAACTATCAACTCATAACCTCATTGTACACAATTTATATGATCATAAAAGCTTATTTTTTACTTTTTAGTTACCACTGGCTAGGTTTCTCACATAAGAGGTTACATTATTTTTGAGTGAAGAAATGAAATATTAAGAAATAATAATGCACTCCCTCGAGTAGGGATCGAACCCAAAACCGTCGTGTTACAGTCACAGCCTTGTGTCCCGGCGCCACGATGGCCACTTATTTATAACATCCCTTCATTTATTGAACTTTAAATTGTTAACACCTGGTTAATTTAATTATACGGTTCAATAAGTCATCTAATTCACACCTTATGTCGATTTTATTTATTAACGGTAGTTTCAGGTCCAAACGACTATTCTATTATTCTATAAGAGATTCAAATTGTATCCTGCATAAAACGTTGTATGCCGAGGGCACCAAGTGCTACATTACTCTGCTCTCCATTTTCCGCCCAATTTTCAAGACATAGCATGTTGAGTGGCGGAAGTCAACGTCGTGTTTTCTCTTCTGAGTGAGGAATGAAAATATTAAATAACTTTATCCATTCCCCCGTAGTTCCTCAATTCGGAATCCAACCTACAACCGCGTTTTTACGGGCAAACTTTTTTTAGCTTTACGCTGCATCCCGCACATATCAGGGTAGGAAGAAGAGACGAGGGCGTAACTCAACGCCGCGGACAAGTTATCAGAAGCAAAATAAATTCAGTATATGGATACTCGTTTACCAATAGAAAGATTTAAAAAGGAAGTAATAATGCATTAGTCACTAAATTATATATTTAAAGTCCATTTTTATAGCTCTTATAACAATAGATATTAATTAAAGTTAGATAAAATATCAATCAATAAAAAAGTAATGATGCATGAAATTACTATTTTATTTGGCTATCACACTACCGATTTAAAATATATTTTTGTTATAAATGACGCTTAAGAATATTTACAAAAAATCAAGTGTGATTTTGTCAATCAAGTGGGATTATTATATGGATGTTTTTTAAACGATTATAAAATGGAAAAATATGAAAATAAGTATCTCATTATTCAAATACTAAGTAAATTAACGTATATATTATATGAATATTTATAATCAACGTTGATAACAAGACAAAACTCGGCGGTGACTCCCGCCGCTCAATTTACAATATCTCGAAAAATGGGCGATGAATGGGGAACGAAGTGTCTTAGTAGTAGGTTTCCTCCGCATGATTTATGCAAAATACAGCTTGAAACGTAAAACAATGTTATTGATAATCTTTTAAAAAATTAGCATGAGTGTAAAAATCAAAGTTAGTGACGTACACACCGGAACCAAAAACATTAAACAGGACAAAATACGTAACCGGAAGTACATTACGATGCCACGGGACGTCACTAAGGTGCCGTTTAAACGCACCTCTAAATATATTATAGTAATAAGTGGGATGACGCAGCGTTTACAGCCTGTTTGTAGCTTTAAGTGGTGTTAACCTTTATAGGGGTTGATACATTAACTTTTAAAATAGTAGGTACTTCAATTGCCTACCGCTCGCCTTTATATTTACAAGTATTTGTCTTTTGTAAAGAAGCAAACAGGCTTCTCACCTTGACTCGACACCAGGATAAAGAACCAAACGTATTAAATATTTAATTTTCTCATATTTCATTTATCATAAGTGAGCAAAAATAAGAAAAATTGGCGCTTGAACAATTTCCGAGGAGGGTAAAATTTATGTACGTTTTTAAATATGAACATAAATATAACAATAAAATTAATTTTATTTCAATTTTGACTATAAAATTAAAATATACAATTTTGAATTCATGCCATATATTATCACCCTACTAAAAATAAATAAAACAACGAAGCCAAATAACGAAGGTTCATATTAAATGTAATTGTTCCCGAACTCTATATTTTTTCCAAGGCTGGCGCACGTCCAGCTGGAATGCGAGCTAACACGAATGTAGAACACGCCTAATTTAGTTTCAGAATAGATGACTGGAATTTTAACAATTTTGCCAAATTTTCTCTTCATAATGATAATTTCGTTTTTTTATCTAAGTATCTATATATAGTTTGTGCCTAAATTTGGTTCTGGAACATAAATTACTGATTTTTGAAAATTAAATATTAAAAGACGTCATTCTGTTACTTTGGATATGAAAATTATTTTATTAAACAACTAGTGGGCCCGGACGCGGCTACGCCCGCTTGAACTATACGATTATGTATTAAATATATTTATGAAATATTTTCGGTTTTCAATAGAATTTGAAAACCGAAAATAGAAAATATAAGCCTAAATAATTAAAATATGTTAAAAAAGAATAATAAGTGGAGATTTATTATTAGATAAATATCTGAGTAACCGAAATGAACAAACAAAAGAAGTAAAAGTAACTAAAGGAAATTCTTAATATTAGAAAAAGTACCTAAAGTTTGCCGTGCGCGCGTACTAAACATTTTTCTATATTAAATAATTAATAATTTTTGCGAACAATATTAAATAAAATCCCAAATGATTAAAATTACGATATTTTAAGTGTATAACATCGGTATAGATAACCGAACTGAGATAAATTAATAAGTAGTAGTAGTAATAAGCAGCAAATAATTAAATAAAAATTAACAGTAATTCGAAAATATATAAAAATTTACAAAACCATCAAAGTCATCTGCCCGTTCGCGTCGGTCATACTATACCTACCACTCGTAGGCTAGGTCATTCCGAATCACTGACATCTCCTTAATTATTTATTAAATTGTTATACAGTAAACCATCTTACGTATAATTTCCATCTAGATGAAATGCTAAAAGTGACTATTATATTTATTTTCATAAGGATGAATATCAAATTATAGAAATCATCTAATTTTTGTTAATGTATACAAATCTATATCTATAGTATATATCAACGCGGACTTTTTTAAACAATATTTAAGGGACAATATTTTTGGAGAATATTGTTTTTGTGTCTCATAAGGTTGAGTCGGCGCGCGCCATGTATGCGTTAAGCAAACTTATTTTGGGTGACGTTTTCTAACAACAAACTTTGCAAATCGTTGCTTAGCAACGGCGGTTGTTATAAACATGGCGGAATAAATTGCATGTCAAATTAATAAGTATTTTAATATATTGGTATATATCGAAAATATTACAAATATGAGAAAAAAAAGTATCCTATGTTCATCCCGAGACCCTCAAGTATCTCTATATGAGTATTTTATCACAATTAAATTAGCGGTTTGGCCCTGATTGCGTAAAAGACAGACAGACAGACAGAGTTACTTTCGAATTTATAATATAGGTATGGATGTAAGAAATTGGATGCTGTATACAAAGGCACATAAGACGTTATATAATATATTACATATATCTTTAACCTTTTAAAAGTAAAAACAAATGTATGTAATGTAGTACTTTTATTATTATTTATGTAAATGTAAAATAATTATTTAAGCATGAAATATTGCGTGACAGATTAAAAAATACAAACTTTAAACAGTAAAATAGAAAATTTACGAATATGATACTAGCACATGAAAATTTATTTAAAATTTACTACACTATTTAAATAATTTATTTGGCAAAATATGTTGAGTGGCGGAACTCTCGACACCAGAACGTCGAAATGGAAATACAAACTTAAATAAAGATTTCATCTCCTCAAATGGGGATCGAACCCACAGCCAGTAGCTTTTACAGTCACGCTTAGTGCGCCTGCGCAACGACTGGGTTTTGTATTGTATATGACATTATAACATAACATACGACTAATTATGTAATATTATAGTTTGTCTATACATTAATTAACATAATAAGCCTAACATTTATAGTTCACTAAAACACTATCTAACCTTGGCCCGATGAAATCAAAGTTTGTAAGGAACACGCGAGCCGGTCGTTAACTACGTCTAAAATAACGCAAAGTAAGAAGTTAGATATCAGTGTTGATGGACTAATTAATTGTATTTTTTTCTGTAAAAAAAGGAGGAAAGAAACAATTTATTACTTGTAACAAGTCCACTAAAATTAAAATGCTAGAATTACTTAACAAAAATAAACGATAAATTAATATTCAATTTAATACTAGAGAAACAAAATATGAAATAAAAAGTCGTGGTGTCGTGGCAGAGGTATAACTGAGGAAACTCCAAGTAGTATTGGGCTCGTTACCAGAGTGAGGAAATTGTGCCCCTGCTGCCTCGACTGGTCTCAACTCATTTTATTAGACAAACGTTTTAAATAAATAAACAAAATTTATAGCAACAACTCATTGACTTTATTTCGACCGATCTATATTTTAAAAGCTTTATGATTGTTTGGACAGGGAAATTTATTTTTATAAACTAGTAGTGTTCTTCAATAAATTACTATATTGAACGTAAACCTAAATATTTAGAATATAAATTGTTATTTCATTTTCAATATTCCACTTGTAATACCACTTCCGTTACTATGGATTATGGATACCAAATAGTTTTTTTTTTTGTTATTTTCAATTTAATTTTTTCTTTATTAAATTATCAGTTATAATTGTTGGTTACACTTACAAAAACATAAATTAAAAGAGAGAGTCAAAGTGAGAATGAAAGAGATCGTGCTCAGGTAGCTTGGGCACGACGAGTGAAGCATGAGTAGAGCGGTAAGAGAGGCAGGTGGAGACCTCTGTTGACCTTCAAGAACACAGTATTTGATGATATTAGGGATAGGTCACGTGAAAAAGTTGAGTACAATGGATAAGACGTAACC
The DNA here is from genome assembly GCA_013403645.1 of Heliconius nattereri. NCBI lineage: Eukaryota > Metazoa > Arthropoda > Insecta > Lepidoptera > Nymphalidae > Heliconius > Heliconius nattereri. The sequence goes on from JAAIXI010000230.1 coordinate 2,468,512, forward strand.
ATGCTAGAGATAAAGCATGAAGGTAAAAAGTCGATACTGAAAATTTAATCTTCAAGTGTGTACTGTGTACGTACATACTGTACCTACTGAATAAAAATTAATTTAGTATATAATACTTTCCACCTTAGTATTTAATTTTCTTCACTTATTACAAAAAAACGATTGATGTGACACTCTGTTATTATTATTTTTGTTTTTATATTCAGACATGTTTCATGCAAGTGAAAGAAGTCAATGTCATTTTTTTTTTAATTGACTATGGTTACTTCATCTTACATAGATAAATGAACCATATATCAAAAATTCAATTCAATTCAATTAGATAAATGAAATTATTATTACATACACTGTAACCTAATAATCGAATCCTTACTTCCTTTATTAATAACACAAAAAAAACACAAACAAACACTCAACTCTACAGTCATAACTCATAATATGAATTATAAATACAATATTAGTAGTCACAAAGTAGTCTATAGTCAATTAGTCAGTTGTTTTTACGAAGTTTTTAACATATGTTAATAGCGGGAGATGATTAACCGACGTAGACTAAAAATAAAGTTAAGTGTGTGTTTAAATGAAAGTGTTTCCTAAAGTGGCAGTCAGTGCTGTTATTACTACAGTAATGAATGTGGGACGCGGTCGCAGGAAGTTTATATTGTTTACAGACTTTGAGGAGGGAATGTTTGACTATTATGTTTTTAATAGTTTTTTTAGAAATGAAATTTAAATTTATATTTGTATATACTTCATTGCCTCGACGGCAAAGTGCGGCGTTGAGTTCTGCCACTCAACACGCAATGCCTCCAGAATTCGGCGACAAATGGAGAATGGAATGTCTTAACACTAGTTTCTCTTTGCCTACCCAGCTGGGTACGGAATACAGCGTGAAGCAGATTTATTTTTTTTCCATGTCTATCTATTCCTTATGGAATTAATAAGTTAAAAAATAGAACTACAAATATTATTCCGAATAGAAAAACTTTAGAATATAAATATAATAAGAAAAGCCAAAAAAAGTGGATTATTCGGACGTTAATCCCAAGACAGATGCTTTGTCAAGCGATCACGTCCTCGTATTCAATATGACGGAACTTCAAAGTAGACACCGCTTTACATGATAAAATGCGGTATTTCGTAATACTTTTGATTTTTTCCTATTAAATCTACAGCAATATTAAACTATTGGGAATTGTCATTACATATTTTTTTACACATAATAGAAGGGTTTTCTGTACGTAGATATTACTTTAATCATACATAACATACTACTATATAATTAATTAGTTTATTATTATAATTTCTCTGAACTGTAATCTAGACTTTACATGATAGTCAATGAATCGACACCAAAACGAAGAAAGGAAAATATGAAATATTTAATTTCCTCGAGTGGGATTCGAACTCAATAGCTATCGCCGTTACAGTCACACGCTTGCCGCTGCGCCACGACTGGCCTTAACTTTTTCTTATCTATATATTTATAAAAAAATAAAGCGGAGATCGGAGCGTCTTAACACTAGGTCTTCTCTGTTTGTCTTATTCTTGCTATATACAGGGTATGTGGTGATGTTAAAAATGCATTAAATTATTTCATTTGATTTTAACGTTATTAAGTTTTTTTTAAATATTATCATGAAAATATAATTTCCAATAATTGCTGTATCATTTCCTACTAAAGCAATTCCACACGGCACAATTTGCACTCGCCGCTAAAACACACGGCACTGTTACTCATTTTATTTCATAATTTTATTAAAATATGATGTAATTTATATAAAATATTAAATAACTATTCATATATATTTTTAATATTTGATATGTAACATGAAAAAAATCATGTTATATATAAAATAATAACATGAAACATTAAAAATGGCAAGGGTCTCCTTGTAATAAAATAAAAAGCGATTTATTTGAAACTCAATTCTTCTACGTTCAAATTAATGTAAAAGTTGTAATTTTTATTTTAAAATTTCTTAGCAAACTTTTAACTTCTATTGAGATTCTTGGAAATATGTAGTAAGAGAACAATATCTATTCCTTTCGATAATGAAATTGAAAGGGACCGATGCTGTTCCACGCAGCAAAAGTTGCGGACACCTACTATTACGAAAAAAGGTTATTATTATATTATTATTACTAAGATATAACATAAATTATGATATATTTAAAATAGCAAACCATATATAATTAACATAATCGTTAATTATATAAACTCAAGAGAAAAAAATACTAAAATTAACTATTAGGACCATTTTAATATATTTATTTGAATTCAATATAATTATGCCTATCATAATTCTACATTAAATGACTATGAAATAATTAAAAAATTAAAATACAACATCATGTTAAAAAAAACATAAGATTAACATAAGATAAAATTAAAAATAAAATACCAAAATTAAGTTAATTACAATTAATGAAGCAATAAATAGTAATTTACAGTAATAATTAAAACAGATGAATCATTTTCCATAGAAAACGGAGAGAAGGCTTCCACACGGTACAATTTGCACTCGACGCTCGGAACCACACGACACTACGAGTATTAGTCACGTTCCTCTCACTGCACACGGCGAACTAAAATGTTTACTATATTAAAGCAGCAGAGTTCCAAGCGTATCATTATTCTAATTCGTCAGTCGTCGACTACGGTTACGTATACAAAGTGAGTACTGATAATAGATAAGATATACATATTTGCTATCAATTTTATTTATTTGTTTTCGGTTGAGTTTGTAATTATATTTAAGTCACTGGTGCTATAGACGTCGTGGGTTCAATCAGGACCAAACCGCTTATTTAATTGTGATAAAATACTCATATAGAGATACTTGAGGGTCTTGGGATGAACATAGGATATTTTTTTTTCTCATATTTGTAATATTTTCGATATATTTTCGATACCAATATATTAAAATATTTATTAATTAGACATGCAATTTATTCCGCCATGTTAATAACATCCGTTGCTAAGCAACGATTTGCAAAGTTTGTTGTTAGAAAACGTCATTCAAAATGAGCTTGCTTAACGCATCTTTCTATTGAAATCTGAAAATAACTTCATAAATATATTTAATAAATATTCGTATAGTTCAAGCAGGCGTAGCCGCGTTCGGGTCCACTAGTTTCATACAAATATAGAAATTGACATTTGTTAACCAATTTATTTTAAATATCTCTACCTATTTTTGGAAATCATGCTATTAAAAATATTATTTTCATATTAACACAATACTGCAGCATGTTTTTTTATTAATTATTAGAAACGAAACTACAAATCATTAAATATTTGTTTATAGAGACATTACAAAACACAACAATGGCGGACCATTCCAAGTCAACTGAGGTACGAAGTGAAAAATGCATTTGTGCTCTACGTAATAACTCCACGACACAATACACGTGCATCTGTATTTACTGTAATGACAAAAGAGAGTTCAAGCAATGTAAAACTTGCAACTGTCGTGACAACGAGGTAGTATTGAAATCAAGCAACGACGGTAAATGTTCCCGTTGCAACTGCAGTGGCAAGCAGGAAGGTTCGAAACAATGCGTAGATTGCAACTGTTGTAACAACGAGGTGGGATTGAAATCCAGCAACGACTGTAAATGTTTCCGTTGCAACTGCAGTGGCAAGCGGGAAGGTTCGAAACAATGCGTAGATTGCAACTGTTGTAACAACGAGGTGGGATTGAAGTCCAGCAACGACTGTAAATGTTTCCGTTGCAACTGCAGTGGCAAGCAGGAAGGTTCGAAACAATGCGTAGATTGCAACTGTTGTAACAACGAGGTGGGATTGAAATCCAGCAACGACTGTAAATGTTTCCGTTGCAACTGCAGTGGCAAGCAGNAGAATGTTATACAGTAAACTATAATTTCCAACTAGATGAAATGCTAAAAGTGACTATTATATTTATTTTCATAAGGATGAATATCAAATTATAGAAATCATCTAATTTTTGTTAATGTATACAAATCTATATCGGCGCGCGCCATGTCTGCATTAAGCAAACTCACTTTGGGTGACGTTTTCTTAAAACAACAAACTTTGCAAGCCGTTGCTTAGCAACGCGTAGCGACCATTGTTATTAACATGGCGGAATAAATTGCATGTCAAATTAATTATTTTAATATATTGGTATATATCGAAAATATTACAAATATGAGGAAAAAAAAAGTATCCTATGTTCATCCCGGTACCCTCAAGTATCTCTATATGAGTATTTTATCACAATTAAATTAGCGGTTTGGGCCTGATTGCGTAAAAGACAGACAGACAGAGTTACTTTCGAATTTATAATATAGGTATGGATATATATAAGAAGAGTCGACCTGCATATTTGAAAAGTTTTCCAATATATCTGGAATTAAGTTTTAGAACGATGCGAATAGTTTCAAAATCTTGCACTTGAAGTTTCCCCTTAAAAATGTTTAACTACAAGTTTGCAAGCATTTTATGTCATGAGATACTTACGAGAATTTGTTTTTGATATTTATAAAAACAGTCAAACTTAAAGCTGCGTCTTTCTACATTTATAAAAATTCTAGGGAATTTATATATTTAAATCATCTTCGAACCTGCGCCACGACTGGCTACAATGAAGCCTTATTTATTTAAATTTATTTATTTACACATTAATATAAAATATTGAAAGATTTTCCATTCAATTCTGCTGCTTTTAGAAACTAAAATTTCCCTGTGATATCTAAAAATTTTATAACAAGACTAATCTATATAATACCTACAAACTAAATATAAGAAAATCAATAAAAATCTACAACGGTTAAGAAAAATTCTTAAAACAAATGATTCTTTTATTTTATACATACTTTTACCATTATTTTTGCACTGCGACATTTAATATTATTATTTTGTACGGCCTTTAAATTTATCTGCTCAAAGGACCACGATCTACAGAATTGGCAAAAGCTTTATTTTTCTTTAGCAAGCTTGCCAACTTTATAGGTCACTGTTAATTTGTGGCCTTTGTGTTGGTATAATTTTATTTTTATTTAATGGAGTTACGGCTTAACATAATTTTATAAAAGAATTCTTAAGGAAAGCATTTAAAACTTATACCGACATTACGGTGCTCACGTCTTTGAAATTCAAAATGCAACAAATCTCAAGATTTGTGGGAATTGCATCCAGAACCATCTCGTTTACAACTAACTATACAACTACGACGGCCTAAAAATGTTCAAATATTAGCAGTAATAATTGATTTGATTTATCGAAAATCGAGTAATATAAATAACTATACATTTTTACTTCCTTATATACTCGTAAATCATGTTAACGAATATTTACCTAGACAAACTTTGATTATAGAACTATCATCGTCTCCATCAAAATCTTTCTCTTATGTGTGAAATTAAACAGAAGATAAAATAAAAATAGTAGATAAACTTATTTCTAGTAACATTTAATAGTATAACACATTGGTATTTATCTCAAATGTTCGTTCAACACTCCATTTGCCTTCAAGAAAAAATACAAAAAAACATTTACAGGTAAAAGAGTATGTTTGTATGACTATGGAATTTCGATCGTGATAATAATGGCTTATTTTTAATATAGTAAAATTTTAAATAAGAAATATTTTATGGAATACTATTTTAATTTTAAATAAACAATTTATTAATTTTAATCGACTGTCGCGTCATGGCGCATGTGACCACATGCGTGTGATTGCAAACATGACAATGACAAATGAAATATATAATTCTCAGTTCTTCCCTCTAGCAACGAGGCAAAGGGCGGCGTTGAGTTCCGTCACTTAACACGCATCGTCTCAAGAATTCAGCAGAAAGTGGAACACTTCAATCCTAACACTAGGTTCTTAGGGTCCCTCTACCGACCCTGCTACGTCCAAAATAGAGCGTGAAACTAAAAAAATTATAAAGTTCATAATTATTATTCATTTATTTAATTCTTTCGCATGCAAATGCTCAAATACTGATATATGCACGCCCAATCTCACTCTTTCAGAGTCAGCACAACTTCGCTGTAAATAGCACAGTACAACGGCAAGTTATAGGCTATAAAAGTTGTCCAGCCAGAAGAGTTGTCTCTATCAAGTTCGGCCATCAAATGTTTTATTGCTTTTGAAACACAAAAAATTAGGTCAAGTATCTTTATGGCATATCTCAATTACCATAAAACACAAATCGGAATTAGCATTTCAATATAAAATGAAGTATAAAAGTATAAACGGCACACTTGGAACGTTCCTTACCTACCTACTATAATTATGAAGAATTTAATATAATAATATACTTAACAAATTAAAGTATTTTTCATTTCTTAATCACAGAGCGGCGTTCAGTTCCGCAACTCAACACAAAATAACTCAAAATCTTAATAAATGAGGAAAACATGATTTCCCGTTGGTTTTAAAAATGGGAAAGCACAATAATATCTAAATTTCCGTATATTTGGTACAGTGAAACTATGCAACGGGTTTAAATAATCTAATACGACGAGGCGAGACTCAACGAGTTTAGCTTTAGATAACTCTAAACGTAATGTCTCTGTGATTGGGCACCAAGTGGGATACGAAAAGATAAAACGAAATAAAAATCACGTAAACTTTCAACTTATTATTTATGTAAGCTAAGCTAATGCGATGTCTCGATTTTATAAAGGTTGACATAATAAAATCGATGTTATTTTCTAAAGATTAGTCTAAAATTCTTAGAATATAAAATATCGTAATATGTATACTTATTGACCATATTATCACCTGTTGATGTGAAGTATTTAGAAGACTATTAAAATTGTAATGTTTACATTACTAATATCAACCAGAAAGTATTTTTTTGCAGTTTCTGAGCAAGGAAACGAAAAATGATATGCAAGCAACATTTGAATATGTTAATAATGTGACAATTATTATCATATTAAAACGTAATATTACATTTTTAAGCATTCATGTAAATACTACACACACTGGCCAAAATCTGACTGCGACCACAGTTTTTATAGAGTAGACCGAGTACGTTTTTAACGATTTTTATTTAACTGCAGTCAGCACAGCTAAGTACATATGAATTCCAAAATAAAACGATAACATTGCATATATATTAATATTGAACCATATTATTTTCGAAATTTAAATCATGAAAAAAAATATTTTACTGAAATCTTATAAAGTATCAAAGTATTCTGCAGAAACAAAGTTTTTTTATTAACGATAAATTGATGGATGAGCTTTGTATAAAAATACTCAAATTCGATATTATAATGGTTTCGCCGGTTCATATATCATTGTGATTTATGCGACCTACTTTAGTTGGCTTCATGTTCCCACTGACTGCTCAGCTCCAAAGGTCAAGCGGTTTTTACTTGTAGAGACTCTTTTTACAATCAAATAAAATGTATAGATTCAAAGAATTTAAAGAACTCACGATTAAAACTTTCGAGAGATTGAATAATTTTAATTTTATTCATTTGTTGTATATTTAGAAGATATTTAACGATGAATTGGATATGATGATGAACTAGAATATTAAAGACTTAGAACATCTATCTATGACAATATCTATCTTTTCTTACAGAAAGAACTAAAAAAATGCGTAAAGTATTAAAGTATTTAATACTTCAATGGCACGCAGCCATATAGTTATAGATAATGCCATCAACGAAGACTACCACATGACCTACAAGTGCAATATTACGCTAATATCATATTAATTTTAACATCATAAAAAAGCATTATTAAGTATATTACGGTAGACATTGCAGGGCAGGACTTGGACTTTCAGATCTGTTCATATAAAGGTTTATTTTTTAATTTACAGGGGTTTCTTTTGTTACTAAAAATGTAACAAAAACTTGGGTGGGCACACGACTATCTTGGTGTGGGCACACCTATTCCAACGCCCATGTAGACAGGCAGGATGCTCTATAAGTTGCTAGATGTTGCCATATCATATTATTAGTTAATATCAGATTAAAAAAACGCTTGAGAATGTGCAGTGGCAACTAGTTACATATAGCAGAAATTAGAAAAAAAAATCCAATCGAATTGATAACCTCCTTTTCTTACAGAAGTCGGTTAAAAATTCTTTGCAACAAAAGTACTATTACGGATATTTTCTTTGAAATGATACTCACACTGCACGACAATATTCATTGAATGTACTAGAGCCACCCAGAATAAGCTGTAAGTGCATACGAATAGCTGATAAATGTTAAAGATGGGAATAACTCCATACTAAACACATTAAGAAGCAAGAAATACAAGGTTCTAATATAAAACACTGTATAAGCACTATTTTACCAGCGTCAATAAAAGTACATTAGTATGGGCGAAGTGGTTGTAGATTTTATGATACTTAACGTGTGTATAGTGTGACAATAGAAACTAGACAAAAGTCAATCAGTTGACTTAAAGATTTGTTCATTTTCTTTATAAATACAAACAAGCTCTACGGTAAATCCCGCACACGGCACACCTAGTGTTAAAACACTCCGTTCCTCACGTTCCGCCGAATTTTGGAGGCATAGCGTGTCGAGGGGCGTAACCCAACTCCGTGCTTTGCATCAAAATAATCATCGAATGGAGACCGAACCCTCAACAAGTTGCGTTTACAGGCACACTTTGTGCCCCTGCGCTTCTTTAACTGCTGACTTCAACTTTTGGCAAAGAAATTTTCAAATTAATGATCGATATAAATGTAAACAAAATAAATATACAAATTATGGCCTACTATTAAGCGTTAATAAACGAGTAATACACACTACTCAGAGTAAACAAAGATCAAAACAAAGCAATAGAGAGAAAGCTCGTAAAGCTAGTGTCATTTTATTTAACACTATTACCAATGGTTTACAGCTTAACACCAAACAATTAACGTAACTTAAGAACATTTTATTTTCAGCTTCGTTTTTGCAATTTGAGTTATGGAAAAAAATAAAAGATGCTACATCATCATAAAAAATCTTTGGTAAAAGAGGGTAAAACGGTAAAAGGGGTGACTTTGGTTAATCTTTAAATTGACATACTAGCTTACTAGGGGAATGTCAAGAACAAAATGAATCTTCCTAACCAAATATATATATTAATTCGTATTAACTGGGTAATTGAACAATTTCTTAGAAATTAACCTCCCACACATAGTTATAAAGATCTAAATATGGTAAATTGAAACACAATATACACTTAAATTAAGACATTTAATGGAATACTTATCGTACATAAATCACAATAACAAAGTTGGTTATTCAAGTAACATAAACATACTTAATCTAAGTCTCATACGCAAAATCGTGACAATTTTAAAAGCATGTCCATTTATATAATGTTAAGCCCCAGTAAAATCATTCATGCACGGTCAATAAAATAAAATCGACTATGATTCGATTAACTATATTTAACATCGATAATGAAATTATTTCTTATCTGTGCTAGGTATTAAGACTTTTGCAAGTTGTCAAAAAGGGCTTTTTTTGTAAATATTGAAATAGGACGCCACGATCAAAGCACAAAAATATTGAAATATTTGTATGTATATTAACTAGGTACATATTTCACTTGATGTTGTCGATATAAAATATCAAGACTGTTTACATAATAAAAATATAAAACATTTTTGTTTTATCTAACAACCTGAAATAGATAATTTACGTACCGCGATAGATTTTAAATAATAGTCTTTAAAATTAAAATAAAACAATCTCACTCTGATTTGTTACAAAAATATTCCAATTTGTGACATTCTTGATTTCACTATGGTTTGCTCATATTTAAATTGTTTTTTTTAAGATTTTTTAAGTTTCTATGGCGTATTTATGTGTAACTACAGACGTACAGTTACAGACATGTGTCTTATAACACTAGGTTCCCTCTACCTACCCTGCTGTATGCGGGATACAGTGTGAAGCTGATTTTTTTTGTAATGTTTAGACATTGTCAGCATTTACTCTAATTTACAACCTTGCTATATATTAAACTTACATCATTCACTCGTGAAATTGGTAAATTAATAAAAATGTAGTCTTCTTCACAATAACTATATATGTTAAACAGTTTTATTCAAAATTAGTGGGTTGCAAATATAACTATCCTTATCCACTTAAATAGCAAAATTATATAGCTCTCGGAAACATTGATTGTAAGCATTTAACTTTTTCCTTACACTCAGGCAGAGGCAATCTAGTCTTAGGATACTTCATTTCTCAATTCTTGAAACATAATGTGAATGAAAATAATTCATTCCCCTGAATGGGGAATCAAACCCACAACCGTATAGTTTAGCAATAGGAAAATATCATGTAGTTTATAATAATTATAAACACTTAAATTATATAATATTCTTCTGTATATATATTTTTTATTTTCGTTTACCCACATAATTGCGAAAAATATGCAAAATCAATATTATTTAAATTTTTAATGCACCCAGTTATTTTTAACAATGTAAAGTTAGTATCAAACATATTCTTATTTATATATATAATAGCTTAAAGAAGTACATAAAGAATACAAAGTAACACTAACTATTATTAATATAATAACCATGATAAAATGCTATAAAAATCTACTCTTAAATGTAAATTTATTAAATAAGGTGGTACTAAAAATGTGTGCATGCAACAAAAACAGTGTGAGCCTAGTCTGAAGACACTCCGTTCCTCACACACCATACTAATTTAAGACAATACATGTTAAATGGCGGAACTCCACACAGCCTTTTCTCTTACCCAAGCGAGGAAATAAAAACAATATTATATTCCTCTTAATGGAAATTGAACCCCCAATTATAGCATTTACAGTTAGACACAGTTAATTTGTGCTTTAATGGGCTAAGTTATAATTTTCCAATTTGTTAGTTGTCTATAATGTCTATAATTTGTTTTTTATCATTGGTCACATAGTAGGAAAGTGTCTTAACAACTAGATTTCCTCTGCCTACCCTTCTATATGGGAGATACAGAATGAAAAAAAGATTAACATAGTAATTTAGTATGCTCAATGGGCATATATGAAACAACCTAACTAAATAACTAAACCAAATAGAATTACAGCATTTTGCAAGTAACTTATCATGATAAACACATGCCTTACATTCACATTTGAGGCAGGAACTCAATGGGGGTCGCAAATCGGAAGTCTTCGGGGAATAATCTTGCTGCATACGGATACATCAGCTTGTAAGACTGTCTGATTGTCACGTCTGCCACACCTGCTATATCTCCTATCTCCTTTTGACTGCGTTTGTCCTCTGATGCCTGTGAAGGAATATATTGAAACAGTATAAATTTATAATACTTTTTTTTAGTTTAAATTTTCTGTATCAATGTTTGAATGTAATAAGATGGGAAACCCACTGTAACAATATTTAATTAATACTGTGGTGTGTATGTGTACAATCTACCCAGTATCTTATATGTTGTATAACTTAACATAATTACATGTACTAATAAATATGGACCTTGGAACAAGATAGTCATATCCAACAATCAACATCTGTTGTGAAAATAAGAATATTACTATTTCTTTCAGCTTAACACTTTGTTTTGCAGAGTAGTTGGTAAAGAACTTATGTAAAATGAGAACATTATGTATTGAATGCCTCCAGAATTTGGCAAAAAGTGGGGAATGGAGTACCTTAACACTAGGTTCCCGTAGGTAGGCATTCTGCATAAGCCAGGTCAAATCTAATAGGCGAAGGTGTTCTATACATGTATAAAGTAATTATATAAAAGATAACTATATGTAATGTACTATAATAATATATATTAAATATATATATATGTAATGTACTATAATAATATATAATAATATTAAAAAAAAAAAAAAAATGTCGGTAGGGATCTCATCCAATCCCTCTAGTATAAGCTCTAGATATAAGTACAGTTTAAATTGTCCCAAAATTTAAGTACGCCACATTAAAATAACGTTCATTTAATAAAAAAAGGCACGGGCAACTATGCGCCCGTGGATGTAGCTGTTAAAATAAAAAAAAAAACACTAGGTTCCCTATGTAAGGGATACAGCGTGAAGCAGCAATAAGGATGATAATAATTAATCCAAACAAAAACTAGCTACATTTGTAATCAGATGCTATACTAGTATGCCACAATGGCCTCAGTTGTTACTATAATAAATCAAGTGTTGTGTTGTGTTAAATTGTTAGTTTAAATTAGTTCAATTTTATATTTTAAGTAGTAGTCAAAAATTTTAAAATGATAAAATAATACTCATGATAACTTCTTATATAAACATACTTTTAAATTGAAGCAGGATTGAAATTCCAAGTAAGCTAATATTAAATTCATAAAAATTACCGTGTTTTCAAAGTTTTGGAAGTTTATTCCATACTTAGGACAGAAAAACGATTTTATTAAATATTTATACAATTTGTAATTTTTGTTCAAAATCCCGCAACATATAAATTATTATATGTGTTTTTTAAAAGGTATTACTAAGTGGATAGTAAATATTTTTTATAGCTTACCTGTGATGCCATGTAAATAGCTGCAGCTGCAACAGATATAGGACTCCTTCCAGATACAATGTCCAGTTCCCCAGCTTTCCTTGCAATATGGGTTGCTGCCCTCTGCACAGAATTAGGCAGAGCCAAGTTTGAACAAAATCGAGACATAAAGTCAGCTGTAGTTATCAAGTCCACAGAAGTTTCTAGAGCCTTGAGAATTAGTTTGAAACATCTACCAATTTCTTTCTTACTAATTTTACTGACTGCACAAATCTCTTTGAATGTACGTGGCACACCTTCTTGACGACACGCTATGTATAGACATGCTGAGGCTATGGCATCATTTGCTCGGCCTTTTAAGTTCTTACCATCATGCACCTGTAATTAAGGAGCAAATTATAAATTATATATATTAAATATATTAAATATCTATAATTACACATTCGGTAATTTTTATTTTAGTAAGTAAAGGTAGCATAGCTGGATAAGTAGGGAAGCCTAGTGTTAAAATACTCCATTTTCTACACACTACGTAATTTTCGAGAATTTTTGTACTGCAATAGCAAATATGAACAAATGACAATGAATGATATGAAATATGAAAAAATGACAAATTGAAGCCTTGACTTCGTCAAATATGCAAAATATATTTGCATTTTAATGGTTTTTTTTATGCTTAGATAATGTTTTAAAAATTTATTGAGAAACTTCCATTAACTTTTTCAAAACATAAAACATTTTTACATTTAATTCAAGTTATCTACAAATCAATTAAATGTTGATAAAGTAATCTATATTTGCACATATAATAAAATCGTAACTGACTGCTGTCCGTATCTATAATGTCGCTTAATATTTTGTGTTTATTGAATTTCAAACTAAAATTTCCAAAAATTTAAATTACTTATTAAATTGAAACTTTTAGTTTTTAATATTTGGATTTTTCTGAAAATGATAATATTATTAGAATATGAAAGTAATTCAAACTAGTAATAAAAATTGTGTAGTTCAAAAGTTTATATGTACCTGTTTAAATAAATTGTTAGCTCTGTCTACTATAGTTTTTGGTAAGTTAATTCTGTCAGCCATTGTGTTGATTTCCCTGAATGCATTTATGAGTGCTCTATCAGTGCTGCTTATGTTTCGTCTATTTTGATACTTAGAAACTCCAAAACTGTCGAAGGAGGCATCTCCTCGACCAGGTCCAATTATTGTGGACAAATCCCCTCCAGAGAGCAGTGGGTTTTCAGGTCCACCAACACGAGACGGGTCTACACCAGACTTTTCATTACTGAACGTACGCCATTCTGAACCAACGTCAATCACTCTGCAAAAACAAAAAAAATCTCTAGACTTTCGTATATTTAAAACAAACACGTGATCAAACTTGTATTTTGATATTAATTTAGTAATTAAGTGTCCAATTATAAAACATAAAAGCTTGTCCTTTTATGAGAATGGGTACAGATCCCACCAATGTAAATAAATACGTAGCGTATTAAATGGCCACGCAAAGTTTACAATCAATGTATGCAATTGATAGTTTCAAAATTACATATATCCTTGCACAATAATTATAACCGGCCTTGGCATATAAAACCCTTATATTATGCATTGTGTTGTGTACTTGTGTACTGAGATCCACTGTTGCAATTATCATGGCATCCGGAGGACTTTCTTTACTTACCTGTCGCCAACAACGAGGCCACATTCAGAGCATATCATGTCCCCTGCCCTGTAGTCTTCAATAAGCGGTGCATCGGGATGTGCATAGCAGACCACTCTATTTGCTTCGATTCTAAAAACGTAAATGAAAGTTAAAGTGCGATTATTAGAAATCTTTATATACAATTTGGACAACCCACTATAGCTAAGCTTTCATTCATCACGAACTTAAACTTACGTAAAGCCATACTGAATATTAACGTTATTCGGGCATATAATAATTTAATTACTTCGATACTAAATAAACAGAAGTAAAAATAAATCAGAAAAACAGACCTCGACGTGCTCGCCATGTTTGTCAATTCGCATAGACTATAGACAATATGTGGACAAGATTTTGTTCATAGAGTAAATATATTTATTTTGTTGACATACTTCATTTTACTTTGCAACAGATGCTAGCCGTTTAGTCATTGTTATGTTTTGCAGTTCAAATATTTTTTCTTACCAGCAAATATTTAATGAATTATTTTTTCAATTAAAGAAATATACTAAATATTTGAAAGAAATAAAAAAATATATTATAAAATTACAGATAACAAATGTGTTCAGAATCTTTGTGACAAGCTAATACTCGAAAACAGTAGGTAATTAGCTTCACGCTGTATACCGCACATAATAGGATAGGCAGAGGGAGGAAATAAAGTTACAGTCACATGCTCAGTCAACTCATTCACGCTGTAACCCGAATAGGGCAGAGGAAACCTAGTGTTAAGAAACTCCGTTCTCTACTTTCTACTGAATTTTCAAGGCATTGAGTATTGAATGGCGGAAAAAATAAATAATAATTCACTCCCTCTAGTATTCATCCCACAAACGTCGCGATACAGTCACACGCTTGGGCCACTGCGGCCTCACGTACCTTTATATTTCATATACATTATTGCCTTTTAAATAAAAAGCATTAAGAAAAATTTAAACTATAACATAATAAGTATATTGTTACAACAAAATGTTAGCTAACGTCCACTCATGATTCAACGATCAATTAATTATGGGCCAATAAGAAGCGAAAAGATCGCAGATTTCAAGAGTACCCGATCTAGGGCACTGGGTCGTTTCGTTGGCGAAACTGTTTTACGTTCAAAACATACTGAAATTATTTTTCCTGCCTTGTTTGTAACGTTATTTTTTGGACAATCACTATAGACTAAATAGAGTTAAGTGACAAATTCCTATAATCTTCGTTTTTCATATATGAAATATGTAGTGACTAAATAAACTTCATATTGATGTAGTTTATTATATTAAAAAGTTTTAAATTATAACAACTATTATATAAATATTACCTATATTATATAAGTATATACTAAATAATAGTAGATATTATACTAAGAAATATGTCATATTGATAGCAGTCTAGCAACTATAATAATGCACTACCAGTGTCAGAGAATGTACATTGTAATTTTGAAGAATAATTATCATAACTTTTCTACCTAACTAACGATCTAAGAAAGTAACATAGTACTTTTTATGTAAGCGGTGTTTTTTTTTTAATTTAAACCTCGACCACTGCAGTTGCAGCACATACAATCTGGAAAGTAATAAAAAAGATATTACTTTTCTATCACTGCTTTTCTTTTTATTTATTTTTTTATTTTATGAGATCGTCAAGAAGAACTCAATACAGTATTTCTGTGTTCTTTTCTTGAAAAAAGTCGTAAAATATATATTTTTAAATACATTGCATTAGACATTCATATATAAGAGTATTGCTCTACATGTATCTATATAGATCTACATATTATGGGTTCGATTCCTATTCGGGGAAATAAATAATTATTTTTTAGTATGTTTATTTCATCGTTCTGGCAAAAAGGCAAAGCGCGACGTTGAGTTCCTCCACTCAAAAACATTATGATTAGAAAATTCTGCGGAAAGTTGGAAATGGAGTGTCTTAACACTAGGTTAAGCAGAGGGAATGCTTTTTTACAGAATAGAAGCATGAAGCTTAAAAAAATATTTATACAATATAAGTAGATTACGAAATACGGATGTTACTAAACTAAAATAATCTTTTTATCAGTTGTCCTCCTAGTAATTAAAATGTTTGTCGTTTAAATAACAAATTGAATTACATCATGCTTATACAACCATAACATTATTACATAAATAGATGTATATGACCATGACCGCCGTGACAAGAGTTTAACGACGAAGATGTTGACATGTTACATATATTATTGCTCCTGAAAATTCAGCGGCAGGAATCCAGTTGATCAGAACAGGCTCATGATAGATGCGAAGAGAACCCACAGCAAGGGGACATCTCTACGGGAAGCCAAAGTGTCAAGCTTTCCACTGATTATTGTATCTCCAACTATTTGAACGCTTCTAATTTATAAATAAATAATACAAGCTGAATCTACTTGGAAAGCAAACACATTAAAAGTCTGCAAAATGCGAAAAGTCTGCAGTTTATTTTAAACTATTCACGTCATGCCGATCCGTATAGTGTTTACAAAAAATATTAACGTATACGGAAGAGGGCAGAGATTTAAATCCGTGTTATCAAAGGTCAGTAAGAATGGCAAAAAGTCTCTCACGAATGTAATAAAGAAAAAAATTTGATTGTCTATTACTTTTTATCGTTTAACCTATTTGATCTTGTTACTAATGTAAATTAATATAACCATAAATTGACACTGCGGTATGAAAATCAATAGGTATCTCTATGGTCAGCTTCACGCTGTATCCCACAAACGGCAGGGTAGGCAGAGGGATTACTCTGTTCCCCACTTTCCGCCAAATTTTGGAGGCACTCCGTGTTGAGTGGCGTAACTCAACGCCTCGACACCAGAGCGAAGCATTTAAATAATTCCTTAAAGGAATATCAGATAAATCCAATACATTAGAAATTAATTATTTCCTATCAATAAACTGTAATATATAAATAATTTTGATATATTTTACAATTTATATAAAATAGTCAAAATATAAGTGGTATAGGTAAGTACGAAAACAGTTTAAATGTATCTAGGTATTTTTTTTTGCTTCTTTTACTTTTTCATAGCTTTCTGCGTGACAGTCGAGCATAAAACATTTCTCCAATGTCACATTGTAAAGTTTTCGTAAACTACTAAAGCTTGACTAAAAAATAACTTCAAAACGAAATTGAATTCAGCGTTATAAAAACTTACAATTTTATATATTCTACACAAACAATTTGAACCTATTACTTTTTTACTACATTATGAAAAAAAAATCCAAAATTACATAAGAAATTTAATTTTACGTACAAAACAAACTCCTGAAATAATTACTAATATATTACGGGTCGGTTATCGTGATTACCTTGAAGGGACGCGTCAATTTTATTGCTTTACGCTTGACCTAAATAAAGGAAATTATTTTATATTTTATAAATTATATTTCAATAAATGAAACTACTTAATGACTTATACATATTAATAATTTACTTACATTTGCTATTTGCAGTAGGTACCATGACACGAATGCGTCAAAATTATCGCAAATAAGCGCGTTTTAAACAAAACGGCTTGAAAGTAATAAATTATAAATTTATATTATGATTATAAATGTATATTTTTTTATTATGAACATGTAGAGTTTATTTTTAATATTTAGCTTTGGTTTTTTATAATGTACAATCTTTTACTATCCTAAAACATATCTATAACACTTTAAAAATGTAAAAATATTGAGGATATTCAGCAGTTTCAAGTCACGCAGTTCTAGCCTTTTTTTTATAATGAGTTTACAAGTCCTTATAGTATAGATTAGATTTATATAATGGTTTGGATGATATTTTTTATTTCCTATATCTTTTTTCTACGTATTATGTATCATAAGAGTACTTTAAGGCCCTTACACCAAAATATATCTCTGTTATTAAAACTAAAACTTTCTACAAATTTGTAACACTAGTCATAAAATCTAAATTGTGTGTCAGATCAACCGCGACGAGATCAAAGCGAGTGTTACTAATTAGTTTATAATGTTTTTAAACGTCTTATCCAAAAGAGACTGGAATAATTCCACTATATTTTTAAATATCTATATATATTTCTATTTCTAATGTGAATAATATTTAAAAATAATATAATATATATATATATATATATATTATATTATTATATATTGTTATATTATATATATATATATATATATATATAAATATATAAACTGCCAATTTATTTAATAAATCCTTAAAACATTTCAAATCTAGGCTTTTAATATATAAACCTTTGCCTAGATTCTGTAATAGGTAATAGGCCTATCGTCCACTAGTTGCCCTTGGCTGGCCGGGACCAGTACAGTCACGCAGACAAGCCACCAGTCACGTAAGCATATTTCACAATATTACATTGTGCTTACAATGAGGAAGAGTGATTAATCGTGGATTACACAGAAAAAGCATATTATACAGATTTCTCAGATAAGCTTGTTAAATGGCACAAAGGGAAAATGCTGTGGTGGCCCAATGGCACAGTTCCATATTTTCATTTCCTAGCTCTGGTAACAAGACAAGGCGCAGCGTTGAATTTCGCCACACACTACCACGCAATGTCTCAAAAATTCAGCAGAAAGTGTAATGTTTTAATAGTAGCTTCTCTCTGCCTGGACTGGATACGGGATATACCGTGAATCTAAAAAAATAAAAAAAATATATCCCGCTAATATCCCGCATTCAGCAGGATAGGCAGAAGGAACATAGTGTTAAGACACTCCGATATACTAATATTAGTATAATTTATCAAAATAATACTAATTACTATTTTTCTGCCAAACTGCACCCACTCTAGTAAAAGCTATAGGGAAAGAGTAGAGAAGTATTATTAATGTTATCCCACTTAAATTAAAATGTTAGTGATTATACCTAATTAAAAGCCTTTTTATTCGGTCGTTGAAGATATAAATAAACTAACATTATTAGCAAAATAATTTATTATTATTTTTTATATACTCTGTATATTTAAAAGGTTTACATGAATATATTATAATAAAACGTTGCTATATCTTTTTTAATTTCCCAAACATGTAGACCAAGATAATGTAACTAAGTAAATTTTGCTCAATTCAGTCCAGTAATCAAAAGCTTTAATTAATTGAAATATTTGTTTGTTTGTTGCACAGCCACTAAGCTGTACAATTAAAATGTTTAAAGAAATTTATGAAAAAATATTACGTAATTTGTGTCGAAATAAACAATCTTAGGCTATTTCACGATTGCTCTAAAGTTCAAATTTTGGTAAAGAATAAAAAAACCGATCAAAATTTTAAATATTTCTCACTCAAGGTCAAAAGGTAAAACAAAATCTTTTATTTATTTTCTTGTAATCGTTTTGTACATTGCATAAAAAATATTACTTTTAAATATAAATCATTTCTACTGTTCTCAATGTATATGCTTTACAAAACTTTAAAATTTTACATATTAAATTAGAATATGATTTAAAATGTTATTTCAAGCCTAGTTAGTTAATGATCGTAAACTCGTAAATATAAAAAAAATGGATTAGTATTTATAAATCGTTCATGAGATCTTAAGATATGGCATCTTATCATTCATAAATTATGAAATTATCTATAAATGAAAACGGCATCTTAAGACCGATCTCGGACTTTAAAACGATTATTGTATTTATCATACTTAAGTCAGTAGGTACTTAGTACTTACGTATTTGGTAAATATGAAATATGTAATTAACTTCAATATTATTATGAAATACTTAATTGATATATCAATTCTGTTAATACTTAATTAAAATAAAATATTTCATATGCTTTCAACATATGCTGCGGATTGTGGTTAAACATCGTTTAATATCATCAAAATATGTTTATCATGTTTGAAATATGGCTGAATCAAAAAAATAGTATTGCATAATAACGACTATTTTTAAATAAATTAAATACTTTTAGATATTATAAACTGTCCCCTAAAAGATATAAATCTATGTCGTCAATGAAGAATAATCACTAAATTAAAATTCTAGCTCATCGTATTGTCTTTTAAAAACAAAAAATACATGTGACAAAAATATTTTGATACGTCTATTCGTTTTTGAGTTATTGTCCTTTAAAGAAAGCGCGCTACGCGAGATTCCGTCGGGCCGTAACCGATTCGCGTGACGTCACTTGTCTGACAGAACTAGCTCGCTCAGTTCGTCTTCGTTCACGGCCACTTCGCGCTCTTCTGTTACTGGCGTTTCACTACGAATTTAGTTTCGTTTAATAAATAATATATAGGTATATTTTTAAAATCTTTTTTTTTTTCACATACATAATGTAAGCGAGCATTGTATTTTAAGATATTGAAGATTTGATATTACTTTATCAAAAAAACAGTTCTATCCTGATCGGTTTTATGGCGTGTTGTACTAAAATCTTTAGCTTTGATTATTTTCGAGATTCGATTATCGATACCAGAAAGCTTAATTTTTTTTCCAACGCGTTACCACAAACTTTATCAGTACTTTTAATGGAGAGACTACTCAGAACTTTGATGGAGGCATACAGGAAATAAAAGGAGAGCTCTGCATTAGATTTGCGGCCTTTTTAGATTTGCAGAAGGCCTTTAACTGTGCGCCTCGTCAATGTATTTGGAGGGCATTGCGATCCAAAGGGATTCCTGAGGCCTATATTGAGATTACGATTACGAGAAATAAAGATAAGCTTGTTACACCAAGTTTTCGCCTCCAAAAAGTTAGTAAATCCTTTATGGGTCTGAGTATACGTGTATATAATAAAATTTAGCAGTATATTCTTGGTTTGCCACTACCAAAATTTAAAATATCTCTAAAAAAAATTCTAACAAGTAAAGCGTATTACACTGTTCAAGAATATTTAGAGGATAAGCATGTATGGAATTAATGTCTATTGAATGTAATGCAGGATAGCTGCCAGCTAATGTTTATAGATTGTACTATTGATTTTGAAAAGAGCAACTGTTGAGTTTCTTGCCGGCTCTTCTCAGCAGAACTGCCTTCCGAACCGGTGGTAGCTTTTTGTTCATATGTTCATTCGACGATTCAAAAGTGCTTATAATAATTGCCTATTTGAATAAAGAATATTTTGAATTTGAATTT